>JAANYP010006648.1:337500-405000 GCA_020465985.1 Centrapalus pauciflorus
GTGATCAAGCTAAATCCACGGCTGTTAATGATCAAGTTTCTGATGTAGAAGGTACATTCACATGATTATTCGAGTCAA
Organism: Centrapalus pauciflorus; assembly: GCA_020465985.1. NCBI lineage: Eukaryota > Viridiplantae > Streptophyta > Magnoliopsida > Asterales > Asteraceae > Centrapalus > Centrapalus pauciflorus. The sequence continues at coordinate 337,579 of JAANYP010006648.1, forward strand.
ATATCTCAAGAATGCGCATTTCCTATATACGAGAAGTTGCTCTGCTTCTCGTTCTATGTGTTACGATGCCGACTCTTTGTACAAATGTAACTCAAATATTACAAGGTTCTTTAGGAATGGCGATATCAAAGCTGCACTCAATGTCTTTGATGAGATGCCAATCAAGAATGTCGTGAGTTGGAACTGTATGATATCTGGGTATGTGAAAAATGGGATGGTATTTGATGCCCGCCGAGTGTTTGATGCAATGCCGGGCAGGAATGTTGTGTCTTGGACAGCAATGTTAAATGGATATGCCAAGTGTGGGAGATTGGATGAGGCCAGGAGCTTGTTTGATGCTATGACTGATAAGAATGTGGTTTGTTGGAATGCTATGTTGTCTGGGTACGTGAAGAACCAGCGAATTCTTGAGGCAAAGAGGCTGTTCGATGAAATTCCAGAGAAGAATTCACTATCTTGGGCAACTATCATCGAAGGGTGTTTCTCTGAGGGAGTTGTAGGGGATGCAGAGAAATTGTTTAATGCTTGTCCTTTTAAGGATGTTTTGATTAACAATGTGATGTTAACTGGTTATGTCAAAATGGGAGATCTTGAATCAACGTGGAACTTCTTTACCGGAAGCTCTAAGCTTGATGCAGCATCATGGACAAGTGTGATTCGTTGTTTCACGAGAGCTGGGAAGATGGAGAAAGCAAGGGGCTTGTTCGAGGAAATGCCTGCAAAAGATATAATCGCATGGACTGTGATGCTTCAAGGTTATCTACAAATTAATCAAGTTGAAGAGGCTCGGAAACTGTTTTCTCAAATGCCTCATCGAGATATAGTTGCATGGAACTCAATGATTGGTGGATATGTTAAAAATGGAAGCTTAGAAGAAGCTCTTGAGCTTTTCAAGAAGATGCCACAGCGTAATGTAGTGTCATGGAACATAATTCTCCAGGGATATGCACAGAAACATATTCTTAAAGCTCAAATCTTTTTCAACCAGATTCCTGATAAAGATCAAACCACTTGGAACATAATGATCTATGGATATCAGAATGAGGAGTCTCTGGATTTATTTGTGCAGATGCTGCGAAATGGAATCAAGCCAGATCAGGTCACGTTCACTGCTTTGATTTCTTTTTGTGGAACACTTGCGGTACAAGGTTGGGGGAAAGCGATGCACTTGTGCGTAATCAAGTACGCATACAATAATGATTCCACGGTTGTGAGTTCGTTGATATCCATGTACTCCAAATGTGGCTTTATGGATGATGCTAATTTGGTTTTCGAGACAATGATAAAAAAAGATACAGTTTCTTGGAATGCTATGATTGTGGCACAAGCATATCATGGTTCTGCTGTCCAAGCCCTGAAACTGTTCGCTTCAATGACAGAATCCGGATGTCAACCTGACCACTTGACCTTTTTAGGTCTCATGACAGGCTGCGCTCATTCGGGTATGGTCAATGAGGGCTGGGAATACTTTAAATCAATGGAAAAAGACTGGAACTTACATCCTACAGTTGAACATTACTCGTGCATGATTGATGTTCTTGGTAGAACAGGGATGCTAACCGAAGCTTATGAATTGGTTAAACGATTGCCAGTTGAGCTTCCAGCGTATATATGGGAAACATTACTAAGTTGTTGTAGAGTCCATGAAAATTTTAAGCTAGGCGAACTGGTGGCACAAAAACTGTCTGGTACTAAGCGTTTGGATTCTGGGATGTGTGTGCTTCGTTCTAATATATATGCAGCAAGAGGTATGTGGGAAGATGCAGCAAATATTAGAACATTACTAGCACATCGTGGAGTGAAGAAAAACTTGGCGTGTAGTTGGATTGAGTTGAAAGGTCGGGTATTTCGGTTTGTTTACAATGACAGATCGCGTATCCAGTCGAAGGAGCTACGGGAAGCAATGGAGAGCCTGACGGCTGCTGTGGATGAATTTGGCTAAAGTAGAGGTATTATCTCTTTTAAGTTTGAACAAGAATAATTATGAAAATATATATGGAGCCAAAGCTCATTTAGCTAAACGCATTATACAAACACAAACATTGGATGACTTTTGAACAAACAACACATAAGTCTTGTAACCTATACAACTATAACTCTATAAGTTCTTATGGAATCCGACATTAACCTATTGGAGCACACCTCTTCTTGTTTTTGTTATGGATAATCAAAGATATATCAACCGAACAAACTGCAAATCTAGGCCCGTGAATTAACTTCTGCAAACCCAAGAGACTATACATGGAGTAAACCACTTATTCAATGATAGGAACTGTTGGCCTCCAATGATTGAAGTTGTCTTATCTCCAAGCCGATCATCACTCAATCACCTCCAGTTTTCTCGTGAATTGAGTCAAGCGACTGGGGAAACAAGCAGCAGCATCCGAGCTTTGTTGCCACCACATTCATCTCTCTTCTGATACTGAATAAGTTAGTTTTTGGAACAAAAAGGGGGATATGGCGAAATCGGTAGATGCTACGGACTTAATTGGATTGAGCCTTGGTATGGACTTTTAATTTAGGGGTGTGTTTTGGTGGAGGAAAACGCCTTGTTTTCCAATTTTGTTTTCCCTGAAAACAAGGGTTTCTAAAAACACGTTCAAATCATGTGTTTTCCAAAACTCTTTGTTGTCAGTTTAATTTTCTTTCCGCAGATTTTTAGTGCCAGGCTCTCACAATTATGAAAAGTTTTTCCTGCTAAGTATCATTTCACACACACACAGATATATATATATATATATATATATATATATATATATATATATATATATATATATATATCACACACACAGAGAGACACACACACAGAGAGACACACACACACACACAGAGAGAGAGAGAGACAGAGAGAGAGAGAGAGAGAGAGACACACACACACACACACATATATATATATATATGTGTGTGTGTGTGTGTGTGTCTCTCTCTCTCTCTCTCTGTCTCTCTCTCTCTGTGTGTGTGTGTGTGTGTCTCTGTGTGTGTGTTCTGTTTGCAATCAGATGTGTGTAATTATGTTTTACGATTTGGTGTTGTTTCTCCTTGTACGATATATGACAACTCTTAGTCTGATGGATTTTTACTTGTTTATCTTCATCAATTGCTTTTGTGTAATATTAACTTAGAAATTACCATGGCACAACCATATTTTGTGTATTAGTGCTTATCTGAATGAATCATGAATGTTGGCTGTTTGCTAAATTTTAATGTTAGGGTGTCTGCAGGTGAAAGATGTACTGCCTTGCCGGTTCCAGAAATCATATTGATCCTGAAATTATATCCCTAGTTTTAGGATTTTGATGACGATTTTGTAATTGTCTAGTTTAGAGCTCAGTAATGATTGACCAGTATTTGAAGTGAACTTAGAATTATGAAGATTAGCAGTTGAGTGGTGGAGGTCAGGAATGGACATCATGACTAATCTAACCAGTAAATCATATCTGAGAATTATGAGAAGGGATAGGTGTAGTCATAGGTGGTGAACACTGAACACCGTAAATCAGTCACTACTTTCAAATAAAATAAATTCCATTAATTGGTTCAAATCAACTTCCAAGATGCATTGAGCTTGAAAATCTCACTCTTCATTGAAATCTTAGTGCATGAATTATATAAATGTCATCGATGAATCTGATTTACCTAATTATGCCACGCCTATGTTACATTTATGATAAATCTCAAATGGCCTGAGTGGAACAATTAATGGTGAATCTCTTCATTCTGATCTGAGTAATTCAGTTGTCGATCCAATCACAGATGGAAATGAAGAAATATACCTTCAAGATCCATGATGCAACGAAAAGAAAATTTTTGAGTTTTGTCAGGCTTTTTACTAGGTTATGCTGTTATGCATTGACATAAACCCAAACATCCTTAGGATATATTGTTCGTTTTGGTACCTCTGCCTTACTGTTTTGTTGTTGGTATGTGCTCATACCCAAAGGCAGTGCTATATTGTTCAAAAGGGAGTTAAAGGACACCTTTTGCAATCTTAATTCTAGTGAGATTATGTGCTTAGAAACAATTGGACACCTGTTGTTATATATTTCAAAGACAATGGCTCAATCTTACCCACACACACTTCATAACTTTGTATCCTGTTAATTTATTTATAGTTATTTTACAATGTTATTCACAGATAATTCAATTTGTCGTTTTGTTAATTTATTGATAGTTAGTGTAAGATATTGTGTTGTGATAATTTTTTACTAGAATCATCTTTTTCTTATAAATATAAATTGCATGTAGCGGCATATGTTGTGGCTGCAGGGTGGGGTATTTCATTCTTAAGTTTGAATGATGCTTGGTGATTTTCTGATGCATATCTACAAATGCATGTGAGGTTGATACTTGTACGGTGGTTTTGATATGTCTCTAAGTTCACGTAACTACTATACTGAACTTCAGAAACGATGGTTTTAACTTGTAATCATGCTTGGTGTACCATGATTGAGTCCCTAACACTTGTTTTTTTGTTTTTTTTTTTTATAATTTCAGAGCGAAAACATCAGGCTTACTTATCGTACCTTGTTCTGACTGGCATATGGCAAAAGGTCTAGTCTGAGCAACTGCAGAGTATTTGGCAAAAAACAGAGGAAGGGTTCTTTCCCTCTTCTGTCAAGCATTGAGGAGCCTTGATTCCCCCAATATGCCATTGAATTTAGCCGCAAGATTGCATAGGAAAGCACAAGCACGTGCTGCTGGCGCGATCCAAACACAACATCAAAGATCCCTTGCTATTAAAAGGGTTGGTTTTTCAAGCCAAAAAAACCAATGAAATGACGGTGTTGCCATTAAGTTTTACGGCAATTCTTTTATGTAAAACAACATTTGTTGTGTCTCACACAAAAGATAAATTTGTTGGTAAGATAGATGGGTTGTTATATATCTATCTATCTTTATTAAAACATAAATCATGGCATGTAGTGTAGTGTAGTGTTTCAAAGTGCCGTCGTTGATTTAATTGGTTTGTGCTGAATTTTCTTCAACCCAAATCGACAAGCAAACTAGATTGGCGTTGTAAATTTGTAATATCTAAAAGCAAACATGATTCTTCGTACTTGGATTTCGGGTTGAATCAGATTTTGTATATTTTGATAGGGTTTTGGTCTGAATTTGGTATGGGTTTGAAACATGGAATGTTGTTGGTTTTATTACTTCATGTATATATTTTTTTTCTTATATTTGTAGATTTTATAAACTTTATGTTGAATTTAAAACTGTTTTTTATTATTGAATTAAATAATAATTAGTTTGTTTAAGATGTATTATTATCATGGGGCTAACAAATTGTTTTAATAAATATTTTTTAAAATGTATTATTTAAATACTTTTTGGAACCTTTTGACTCATTTTACAAGATTTCATTTTTTTTTTTTTTTTGATAGACAGAAGAAATACAGTATATAGCAGGGAGAAATTATGGGAGCTGTACATGTATGCCTTTGCAAATTATTCTTATTAACCATCATTTCTGCAATTCAATTGTTGAATTTGTAATTCTTCTAATGGTTAAAACATATTTTAAGTTTATTTTAACTTAGACCATCTATTATATTATGAAATGATTGTAAAAGCAAACAAACAAGAACATGTGACTTGTACATAGTTTGGTCTATTTGACTGATTGTGGATAGGAGGGAGTATACTTTATTTAGGAGTTAAAAATGGATTGCATCAAACCCTAGCTACAATTACAATATATCGATGAAAACCCTAAATCGAAAAATAACCAGTAATCCGCCGAGCCAAACTACTATACTAATCCATACTGCAGGGGCTGCTTTAGGCCTAACGACTCTCAACCTACTCCAAAAACTTATCCTGTTGAAAACAAACTTTGGGTTTTTACATCTCATTGCGTCTGGATGATATCTGTTTGGATTACCAATATTGGGTCACATTTAACATATTATTTACTTTCAATAACATGATGTATAATTTTTTTTCCTTCATCTTAAGCATATATTGTCATCATTTTATTAAAAATTACAATATATATATATAAAATATAAGTAAGAAATAGGTAGGGAAAAATGAAAGTTAGGTTAGGTGTGTTGATGGGAAATTTTGGTACAAAGCATAGATATTATAATGATAAAGGTGACACATGATTATGTTGCCTCCTAAAAACCATCCACTTTGATGCCTACAAATCTCACTGCACTGTTACAATTACAAACTCTCCGACAACCCTATGCTTCCATTTTCATCATCCAAAACCTTCTATTTCAATTCAACAAATTAAACTTATCAATACAAATTACGATCCATAATTAAAACATCATATCACTTTCATTAATATGAAACAACCAAATTTATTTAAGTTTAATTATTCACACGTGCTTGCTTTTTCCTCGCCTATTGTCATCACTATCAAAGCAAATTTATATAACCTTGAAACTAAATGAAATTACGTTACAATTCTATGCAATTTGATTTTTCTAAAATTTTATTATACTTTGTTCCATACAAGATGTCAATGTATACTCTTTTTCATATCAATTCTATGCAATTTGATTTTTGCAAGTAATTTGTTTCTACCCTAAAATTCAACATGTAAAATCATTTCATATAATAATTAATAACACACAGCTCATTAAAAAACAAAGTTTGTGTGTTGCACGTGCTCGCACACACGTATGCGTCTGTTTATAAACACTCAACTCAAGCATGCATTATTTTATAATATAATATAATATAATATAATATAGAGATAAGAAAGATAAAAGGGAAGAAGTGTTAACAAATAAATAGGATTGCTTGTAAGAATGGTTCTTTTATAGGATAAATTAACACGTAATTTTACTTTTAAGAGAGACGCGAGCTAATCGACGTTAGGTTTCTTCTTATAATTAATTAAGTATTATATATTCGATTCTATTTCAGTATGCCTTAATCACAAAAAAAAAAAAAAAAAAAAAAGGTAACCCATCCTCTGGGGGCCCCCGCCGACCGATCCCACGGCTAACATGGAGGAGGTAAATCGCGTAAGTATGTCTTAATCACTATATCTATATTTTTTCAAACCACGATTAATTTTTTATACACTTTAAAATGTTTGTTAAATCATAAAATTAACTCATTCTTAATTATCATGTCTGGCATGAATATGATGAGGTCATCAAATCTGCATTATGAAGAGTTTATTTCTAGTTTCATTTATCAAGCTTAAAAATAACAAGGCAAATTACTAAGAAACGTTACATAAATTACAAATAAAGATAATGTGAAAATTTTTAAGCCAAGAAAAATAACATAAAATTCAGTTTTGACAAAAAGAGTTTCATTTTTCATGCATCATTTTCGCAACATTGACAAATGATTTGGTGGGTCGAGGCTCAATCGGATTTATAAATATATAACTACAATTAAGTTGGCAAAAAGCGTAGGAATATAAAATGAAGACATTAACTTTTCATGATTTAAATTTTCTCTTTATTATAACTTCAAATTTAATTATATATTAATCTACTTTTGTTGGTTAGTAAGCAACATTTCAATTATATATATCACCTGGCTTGAGGACTTTAGGTCACGTGACTTATTTTATACAGTCTATTATATTGGTGATTTCATGTTCAATAAATTGTTATGTATTACATATTTACGTTGAAGTTTCTTACCCTTTCATTTTTGTAGTTTTTGCATAGACATTTTGATTAAAATAAATCAAAATATTGAAACATCGATCGATCTTAGATGAATTTCACACATTTAAACCATAGGAAAAAAATATTGGATATACGAGTAAACACTAAACTTATTAGACATGGTGCGTTTTAAAGCCACAAGCACGGTGAATTCCATTAAAAAAAATTATCCTTTCAAGTGGAGACTTCAGAATTTACTTCCACCACCTAAATATCAACTTGCTTTCGTCGGGAGTCAAACCCGTGACCTCACACTTACAACACACCCCTCTTACCAAATGGGCTAAACCCCATTGGTTTATATATTTGGAATCTACCAAAATAACTAATTAAGAGTCAGCTACAAATGGAACCAATATATTAAGGTGGCGTTTGGTTCGTCAAATGAAATTCGATGGAATCGGAATTGAAATTTAGCTTATTTAGAATTTTTGATAACTAAGACAAATGTTATGTTTTATGTATTTTCAGTCAAATTTCTTTGTTTATAGGAATTTGACATTCCTCCCAAGTTATACATGAATTAAATTTCAATCCACACATGAATTAGATACCAACCTATATCCTTAATCAAAACTAAAAAATATCTTCTACTATTATCATCAAACATATTAATAACTAAATTTCAAATTTCAATTCCTTCAAATTACATTTCGTGAACCAAACGTTACATAAGGATTTCAAGTCGATCGTTAGTTATATTAGCTAGAAAGCGAGCATTTAATTCGTTTGAAAGAGTAGACTAAATAAGAATATATTAAAAAAAAAATAAAAGTTAATTAAAAATGATGAAAAGTAAAAGATAAAAAAAAAAAAAAAGTGGTGGTTGGGGTGGACAGTTTGCATGGTGATGGAGGGGGAAATTACAGTTGCAAAAACACTAACCAAATTTGCACCTCTCCAACTAACATACTTTATACAATAATCGCAATTTGTGTGATCCCAAATTCCCAACCCAACTATATTTATATTTATTGATTCCACTTTTACCATTACACCCAATTTCTAAATATCATTATTTGACAAAATTAATTTTTAGTTAGAGTTTACATGTATACATAGAAGAGGATCGTTGTAAAACTTAATATATAAAGAGTTCTAAAGAACCAATCTCATCCATTATATGTGTAGGTGTGACTATATAGTTGGAACTAGAGTTTTTAAGTATAAAATATATGTAACATACGATGACAAGTAAATAAAAACACCCAATTAAAAATAAAACTTAAAAAAATTATTTTATAACAAACAAATATAGTTAAAATGTAAATGTTATTTAAATGACATTCTTATACAGGGGCGGACCTAGTATGTTAATACGATTGTTACTCGACACCGATAAGTTTTCAAAATACTAAATTAAGAATGTATCAAAAATTCGAGTGCCACCTATGTTTTTTTTTTTGAATGACACCTACCGAAATTATATAAAAGTATAATGTACATATCTAATTTATATTGTCGTTTTTATTACCCAAATTTAATGAAATATTACTGAGTTTTAATCATAATTTTTTCTAAAAAAAAGCCCACTAGAAATTAAAAGGAAGAAGTAGATAATCAGATGAACAATATAAAAAAGCCTAAAAATTATGAAAATAAAAATGTAGCCCAAAGCTTGTGGAAGAGATCGGTCCATTTTTTGAAAACCCATCATCAACAATCGCTTCTCATCATCCTCAAATGACGACGCTTGACGCTTCTGTCTGCGGTTCTGATCGACGACGACACCAAGCAGGCAAACCTCTGCTCGATTCTCTCGGTCCTCTGCGACTATGCTCGGAGGTCTCTCTTTTTTTCTCCGTTGGCAATCATTGAATCTCATCCGACTGACCTTCACCGAGTGACCGGCTCTGTCTAGCAGTGTAGGTATAAAAGTCTCACTTCTTTTTCTCAAATATCAACATTATGTGCTTATATTATTTTTAGTAATAAATTTATGATTTATTTATTTATTCAATTAATTTTATATTTGTTATTTTGTAATATAAAAAATGTGATTGCTTACGATAATCAAAATATGACTTACGATACTTTATGGTTTTAAGTAATAACGTGAAAATAATCAAAATATGACTTACGATATTTTATGGTTTTAAGTTTTAATGATACTTTTTAATTAGAAAAATCTTGTTATTTATTAATTTTGTGTTGGCAACCTGTTTTGGTGACTCGATCCGGCTTAAGAAAAATTAAAAATCTAACTATTAATCTTACTCTGAAAAAAGTGACATCGATGATAAAGATTTATGGATCCGCCCCTATAAATCAAATAAAAATTCTGATTTTAATAAAAAGTAAAAGTGTGTGGCTTTTAAAATTTATTCTCAAATCATATGATAGACGATATATTTGTAATTTTATTTATGCTCAAGCTTATTTCAGTAGCTATTTGTGTTAGTTTTTTATTTAAGAGCTCGTTATTTTCATAAGTTGTTGAAAAAAATCATTCAAACACAGTTTATGGTCGGAGCTTTTGAAACATAAGTTCAATCTCTAATACATTGTAGGAAAAGTTATACAAAATAGCTATGTACCTTTGAGTTTGTACACATTTATGTAATGTATTTTTTTTTGCACATTTGGTAGTCAAAATTTTATAAATGTTTCAATTAGGTAGTTGTGTGACTTGGAAACCGGCACCAACCAGTCACCATGTTTACATAGACGATTTTTTTCAAATGAAAATGACATCATATAGCTATGTATTTTTTATATATTGCACAGTATGTTGTGTACCTTTATTTTGTACACATTTAGTAGTCAAACTTTTAAAAATGTTTCAGTGAACCTTATAAAGTTAGCGAGCTCAACCCAAGATAAAGGTACACTTTATTTTTAAAAGTTGACTACCAAACGTGTATAAAAAAGTTACACAACATAAATGTGTACAAACTCAAAAATACATAGCTATTTGATGTCATTTTTCCTAAGTTGTATGTCAAACATAGTCTTAAATGCATGTAATAACAATTTAATTTTATACTTTTTTAGAAACATATTTATATTATTTATCATTTATAACATGAGTTTATTATGAAAAAAACCAACATGTTTTTATGTTTTTTGCGTTTTCGTCCCTCTATGTTATTTTTTTTCCATAAAAGTATTCAAGTTAATTTTTTCTTTTTGGTTTAGTGAAATTTGGACATTAGAACTCGGATTTTCAGTTTTTAAAAACCCGGTTCACAAATTATAACCGGGGTCTAATGTCTAAATTTCATTAAACAAAAAATAAAAAAATAACTTGATGTTTTTATGGAAAAAAATAATATGAAGGGACGAAAACGCAAAAATGGTGAAAACATGTTGGCTTTTTTCATAATAAACCCTTTATAACATTGAATTTTAACGTTTGGAGTATATGTGTTAAATTATGACCTGCTTTCATCTTTTTTATTTCTATTGCAACATATCATTAAAAAAAACTTTATAATGTAAGTTCAACATCGTTAAAATGTTACTACAAAAGATAAAAATAAAAGCAAAAGATAAAAATAAAAATAAAAGCAGGGAGTATCCACTTTTATTTGTTTCTTATTCTGATATTATTGTTATTTATTCTTTTTCTGATTATTGTTGAACACAAGTGTTGTGTGTGTGTAAAAGAAGTAAATTATATTATTAAAATTACACATGTTTTAGTTACATGCAGACAACAAAATTGATACCTGAGTAGGGATGACAATCGTCACCTGATCCAATGATCATCCATCCGACCCGATCCACAATTGGTGGATATGGACGAAGTTAAATGGATGAATAACAGATATGGAGCGGATATGGATGAATATTGGATAAGATATATACGAAAATTTCTCATCCATGGACAATATCCATTTACCCGATATTAATATTTTCTTAGATTTATATGTTATGATAATATATAAACCTATATATGTGTGTGTAATCTTTTATTGCATAATTAATTAATTAGATTTGAAAATGTAATAACTCATATTAATTTGTCATAACATTGTTTATTTATGGGAAGAAAATGAGCCAAAGACCAAAACTCATACCATTAGCTAATATAATCTTCTATTTAACTATCCTTTTTCTTAATAAACTCCATTAGACATCCTAACTTCAAAATTCCAAGTTCTAATTAGTTCGAACAATTTAGCCTACAATTTCTAAAGTGATCTCTATTCAAAAACCTATTGATCGGTGTTATAATATTTAGAAAAAATTTATGTTTTGTTTGTATTTGTTTTGAAGTATATTTGGATTAATCTTTTATTTAAACCAAATTATGTATTGCCAGTGACGACAATTGTTAAAACAATGTACTATAGTAATTTAAAAAAAGTTTTTCTGATATCCAACGGACATCCACTTACCCGTTTCATCCAGTGGATATGGATATGGATGGATGAAATTAATTTGAATGGACATGGATATGGATGTGGATGATAAAAAACTTAATGGATATGGATATGGAGATGACTTCATCCAATCCATATCCGATCCATTGCCATCCCTATACCTGAGAAATGAGATGGTCAATCAACGTATAACATATAACAAGTGAACGGACTAAACTAGTAAACAATGCAACGTATCTATAATAACTAAACTAGAACTAGAATGAGGTTAGAAGTATACAACTAAAGTAGTAAAAATATGTAAATATTGTTGTTGTTTTATTTCACTTTAAGTTGGATCATTTTTGCAATTAAAACCCTAACCATTTTTCATTGTCCAAAAACATCTAACCGACTAAACACATCAACCTAATATTACAGGTAACACCCTAATTTCATAAGATTTTATCGGTTCAAAATTTTTTGTGCAATAAAAAATGGTTAGCCGTTTTAATCACAAAAATAATCTAACTTCAGGGTTTTTTGCGCAAATTTCTCTAATTAACAATGGCCTTGCAAACATTTTGATAAAGCTAAAAGCTAGCAATTAATTCTCTTAAATATTTTTTATATGTAAAACTAGTTATTAACTCACGTATCACGTGGATATTTTATAAATAATTCACGTACAATTATGTATGTTTTATACCAAGAAAATATCATATAAGATAAAAAAATTGTATGCTTTAATTAAATATTAGATTAATATTAGAATACTTAAAATATTTTCTTTTTTAACTGTATAGATTAAATATGAAAGTATCTGAATTAAATTCCATAAATTTCCTTAATGAATTAGTAAATTTAGAAATCTAATTATGGAAAAAAGACAGGAAATCAAATATTTAAAGGGATGAAGAAAGGACACGTGGTATGAGAGGTTTTCTTTTATTAATATATATAGATACAATATACCAAAGATAATAATTATGAAACTATGAAATCATGTCATGTTCTCGTGTTACATAGAAATTATCTATTAAATCGTAAACTAAAAATAAACAACTAAAAATATTCTTCGATGATTACATATATAAAAATCACAAGAGTCAAATTTTGTAAATCTTTTTTTTTCTTTTTGATAAATTAGAATAAAAATTATTGTTTCTAGCATCATAAATGATTGCAACGTGTAGACATGCTTCGTATGGTCTACATGATCTTTTTATTCGGTATTTTAGAATAAAATTTAACCAACTGAAATAAGATTGCATATATAAATATTGAAATATTTAATTTATGAATGTGTGCAAGCATGGCATGCGACATTCATCTAAAAAGGAATGTTTACAATTCGATCGTCTAGTGCATTATCAAATAAGAATATTAATTTGCCTATATTTCAAATATAATTAAGCTAGTATATCTTATTCTATAAATATTAAAAATACATTTATCATATAAATAAATGTTATTACAATAACATACCCACTTACCTCAAATAAGAATATAAGAAATTAATTAAGCTCTAATTAAACCACCCCTCAAGTCACCTTAATTCTTCCTTGCGAAGCCTTCAACCACCAAGCCTTTCACCACGACAGTTGATGACGAGATCATTGCTCCTCATCTCAGGGTACCGATTAGCCATTGTGAGCCTTCAACAACCGATCCTACCACTACAACGAGATCTGCGAGCCGTTGTCATCTCTCTCAAATTGATTTCATATGCATCTTCCACGACTGCCACCATTGGAGTCTTCATCTTCAACGAATTCATGTTCAGGTCCACGAGTTCTCTTTGAGGTTCTGACTTTAAAACCCGAATTGATGTCTCAAAATCGATGGTTTCAAAATGGTTCCTTCGAGTTCAGATTATGTTTATGATGTTGTTACTGGATCTTATACGATATGATTTTGTTTATTGGAGTTTAAATCGATTTTTCATTCTTTATGAATCTATTGTTTTTGTTTTTATGATTGCTTAAATGATATACATAAATCTTATGAATTGTTTTCGATTGATATTGATTGATTGTTGTTAGGAATAACTATGTGTTCATCGTTGATCTGTTGATTTATTGTATCAATGAGTTTACTGACTCAACTCTTTATATTTATTGTATCAATGAGTCTTGACCAACTCTTTATGTTTATTGTTTCAGTCGTTTTAGTGGATCAACTCATTATGTTTATTGTATCAATGGTTTTAGTGAATTAACTCTTTATGCTTATTGTATCAATAGATCATGACTAATCTTTATAATCAAGTGAATCAATTCTTTATGTTGATTGTATCAATGGTTTTAACCTATTGAATTAAATGGTTTTAGATTAGTAGACTCAACATTAAAAATGATAGAATCATTGTTTTTATATTATTAATTTGATGCAAGTCACCGAATCAAATTTGTATTTATAAATGAATCATTACTTTTGTCCGTTATTAGTTGATATTTTTATAAAAGTAATAAAAGTTTATTCTATGTAAAAATAAAAATGAATTAAATTAAAATTCTTGAGTTTGGAAAGTCTCTTATAGGTGAAATGTATGAAAATGATTTAGTGCGATAAAGTGCATGGTACAATATTAACAAATGCTTTAAGTTTTAGTAAATACTTGTCTTTGTGATAATGTTTTACAGAAAGTGTAGTCGTATAAAACGAAAACACCAATCCAAAGGATTCATTGTCTCAAGTCATCCAATAGTAACTATTTTGAAATATAAATTTTTATTTAATTTTTAGATATAGTTTTAATTATACAAGGATTAATTGATTGTCTCATCCAATAAGGAATTTTAACATAATAATAATAATAATAATAATAATCTTCTAGTAATATAAAATGATAATATTTTTAACATAACAGAAAAATAAAAAAAAGTAATGCATTAGTTAGACATTGTGGGTCCCACCAGAAACACCAAGTAACAAACTTCCTTTCCTTGCTTGCCCTTTTCTTCACTTCCATTCCATTCATTCCCCTACTCCCAACCTACCTTCTTCTTCTTCTTCTTCTTCAATAATTTTCTGCTAAAACTCCATAAAAATCAAACAAACACAGAAAATGCTAGTGAATTCAGACATGTATGAAGGAAGTGCTTGCTATGATCCCACCACTCATCTCGAATCCCTCATCGATCATCAAGATCACAACCATCTCCACAACTTCCATCAACCCATGGATCATCCCCCATCAGATTATCACCTCATCAACATGGAAATGGATCACCACAACCTCAATTGGACTCATGAACTCCCTAACGATAACAATTGCTTACCAAACATGCCTTTAATCACTCCCAATCCAACCCCACCCGATCTCCTCAATCTCTTCCAGTTACCCAGATGCTCTAACTCATCCATCTCCTTTTCTAACCCCACCCACTTGGATCAAACTTCCTATGATCCGTTACTCCCCTTGAATCTCCCTCCACAGCCTCCCTTTTTCCGAGAATTGCTTCATTCCCTCCCAAACGGGTATAATTTGACCGGAGGCGCCTCCATTTTCGGTGAAATGGATATGGACAGAGATCAGCTCTATCATGAAGGAGATGGGGTTCTTAAGTTTACTGGAGATATTGTGGGCAAAGGAAGAGATGTTAAGGATACCAAACATTTTGCTACTGAAAAACATAGAAGGCAACAATTGAATGACAAATTTGATGCTTTGAAGAATTTGGTCCCTAATCCAACTAAGGTATTATATATATATCTCTCTCTGCTCGCCTTTAATATATGGTTCTGATGATATATAATTGGATGATCATTCAAATAGAAATATTGCATTAAAAGGCAATGTACTCTACGCAACTTTATATTTGGGCTTCATCCCTTAAATTGTAGTAAACTTCTAAAAAAGTTTCAATAAAGACAATATTTGGTCATCAATGACATTTTTACTTATAGTTTTATGGACATTTTACCACAAATATGATCAAAAGGTTTTTTTTTTTTGCAATTTTTTTAGAGATTTTACAAGTGCATTATATATATTACCTTTTATATAATACATTGCCTGAAATAGAAATTGAATCAGAGTACTTTCTTTCCCAAATTTCTCTTTGAAATACTTGTATATTACTTAAATTCATTATGTTTTGGCCAACCATTGAATTTGCTTGTCAAGAATTAGACTCATTTCCTACTTAATTTTGTTGTTTTTTTATCATGAACAATTAATAAAAAGGCGGATCGAGCTTCTGTAGTCGGAGATGCAATCGAATACATAAACGAGCTGAAAAGAACAGTGGAGGAACTCACAATTCTTGTGGAGAGAAAGAGATGCAATAGAGGAAGGATGAAAAAACACAAGACCGAAGATGATTCTACGTTGGATGTCGAGAGCATCAACACCAGGCCCAACGGCGGCGATCATGATCAACAAGCATATAACGGCAATTCGACTTCTACATTGAGGAGTTCATGGCTTCAGAGAAAATCGAAGAACACCGAAGTCGATGTCCGGATCATCGACGATGAAGTTACCATCAAACTAGTCCAACAAAAGAAGATCAATTGCTTGTTGTTTGTTTCCAAAGTTCTTGATGAACTTCAGTTGGATCTTCATCATGTTGCTGGTGGGCTAATTGGTGATTTCTACAGTTACCTCTTCAATACCAAGGTACAAGTCATAATATATGCAATAAAGGGTTGTACGTTACAAACTCATCAATACACAAAATCTTGAACAGATAAAAAAATGTCTTTTTTTTCTTTAATTGCAGATTTGTGAAGGATCTTCAGTTTATGCGAGTGCCATAGCAAATAAGCTAATTGAGGTGGTGGACAGACACTATGCGAGTATCCCTTCAACTACTGGCTACTAGGTACAACTAACTATGCAGAAGGTACAATATCATATGCATAACGTACAAAACCTGCACATCATTTGCTTTGTTCTCTCTTTAATTTATCTTTATTCCAGTATTTTCTTTTTTTAAAGTACACTAATTTTCATGTATCCGAACAAGGACTGGCTACTGGCTAGGTAGGAAAATCCACATAACCACATTTCACAAGGTATAACTAACTATGCAGATAGTACAACTATGCACAAGCCACAAGGCATAAGTACAACGTCCGATGCATAATGGTACAACCCACAGAAAAACTGCCACATGCTTCATCTATAGCTTGAATCTTGATTCTTGGTTAGTTAGTACACCAAAATTACAAATAGGTAGGAAAATAGACAAGGTACAACTAACCATGCAAAAAGTACAACCCCCTGAAAAGGTTGCTCCGGCCAAATCCTGAATTGCCTTTTTCAGTTTTTACAACGATATTATGTTTTCTAGATTTGGGCATGCAAAAGCATGCAACCTTTATACCTGCAAATTTGTTTACTTGGAATAGAATAGAATTAAACTAAAGCTGCATAAGTGCATGTGAATGTGTCTTGTTTGGGTATATTTATTATCTTTTTCACTTTTCTTCTAAAAATAAATTAAGATATATTAATAGTTTATATATTTTTTTCATAGTTTTGGATTTATTTTTATTTTTTTAATAACAATAAATCGTTCTTAAATCATATCAGTAAGCAAGGCTAACGACTTATTTATTCAACAAAGTTATGCTTATATATTTTCAAAATCATGTAGTGAAATTAATTTCTTAATTACCAATTAACGTAGTAGTGTTCAACGTACTAACGACATAATTATTTATCACCAATTTATTTATTTATTCGAATATTTGGAAGCTAATCAGGGGCTTTTCTGGTTGCAGTGACAAAAAAAAGGGTTGAGGAAGAAGCAAGGAATTGAGGGGAGGCATGATTTTAGAGAATTTGGGTTTTAGTTTAATCACTTGGCAACAGAAGCAAGCAAATTACCAACCACTAATTAATTACTTAGAAATAAAGGTAGGGGTAGTTTCGACAATAACAAAATTGTTTATTCGGATTATATTTGATGTTTGCTTTCTATTTGAATTGATGACAATATCTTTAAAAACTGAAATATAAAAGGAGCGATCCAGCATTTGAAATGGCATATAATTAATAGTACGTACCATTATTATGATGAATTGATCTACCTCCCTCCCTCATAAAGGCAAATATAAAAAAAAAAAAAAAGTTATAATATATATATATATATATTTTAATTTAATTAAGCAATTAATCAACTTGTAAAGGGAATTATAGCTTCCTGTTGTCAATTCTAGTGATAACAAAATCTTCATCGCTCCTTCACAGTTGAATAATGAATATGACATTTGTAGGAATTTTCACCTTTTAGTGGATGAAGAAAATAATGAAAATAGGCTTTAATTATGATACCGCATGCACCCAAAAGAATTCATTGGCTTTAAGACAAAAATTGTAAATTCAATATAATTATTACAACCAAACAAAGTGTAATCTATGATTTATATATATTTGGTAGATGTGTTTGCATTCTGTAATGTTTGGTTTTCGTATTAGCCCATTAGTACCATAGGCCATACGTAGCCTTGTCCTATTGTATCATTTAATTTTAATCCAATGGTTCTTTACTGTTTATAACTAGGGATGGCAATGGGGCGGGGCGGGGCGGGGATCTCAGTTCTCATCCCCATCCCCGCTTCATAATCCTCTCCCCCATCCCCGGCCCCATCCCCGTCGGGGAATGAGTTTCCATTCCCATCCCTGTCCCAATCGGGGATCGGGGAACCCCGTCGGGGAATCGGGTTTTTTCAATTTCATAAATATTTTTTAAGTTTAAACTATAAATAGTAATTTAGTAGAAAAATATATGAAAATAAACTTTAAAAAAATTAATTCAAACATATTTGAGGTGTTTACATATCTAATGTATAATTTATAATAAAACTAAACAAAGAAATAGATGCAAAACATTTATAAAACCAATAAAATGAAAAATAAAAATAGTATTTTAAACTATAGAAAAATCATATACAATTAAATAATTTACATTGTAAAGTTAAATATATGTAATAATTTATATTAAAACATATTTTATAACCGGGGTCGGGTTCGGGGTCGGGGATTAAAGTGTCTCCCATCCCCATTATTTTAAATTGGGGATTCCCCGTCCCCATCCCCATCCCCGGTCAACTCGGGGATTCCCCGGTCAAATCAGGGTCGAGTTACGGGTTCCCTGTCGGGGATGGGTTTTTTTGCCATGCCTATTTATAACACAAAAGTAAATGATAGTTATTGTTGTAGAGAGGGTTCCAAGAATAGATTTTATCTGTTTTATTTCTACTTATCCATTTTATTTAATCTTTTCTTTTTATCCTAGTTAGTTAATATTATTAACCAGGTAGTGTCACACGTACGTTGTAGCGAGATCATATGTAAACAATAAAAATTTTTCATCTTAAAAATACTTTGGACGAAAAAAAATTTATACTACAATATAGATAAAAATAATGCGACCATAACAATATGTTCAAACTTTTATAAAATGTAATATCGAATATTATAACAAAAAAAAAACAAAACAGTTATATAATATATATAAAACAAAATAAATGGTCAGGTGCATACATGTCTGCTTAATTAAAATAGTTTATAAGATAATAATATTCATATTGAAATGTAAACAAAAAAAATGCAATCAAAATGATATATTTGGATTTTTATAAAACATAGTATATTAAAAGTTATTACATGTATATCCTTACAAAATTCTTTGTTACATATATATCCTTACAAATCTTTAAAACTCACTAATATATCCAAATATCTAATTTATAATTATTAAATCATTTTAAAAATATCAAAAAACTATTTTTTTGTAATTAATTTAATTAAAATTCCCTAAATACCCTTAATTTAATCATTTAATCGGGTGCAACTACAAATCTTTGTAATAAACTATATCCAAACATTTGAATTTTGACTGACAAGTATCGATCCATCCACAGTCGTGGCGGCGCCTAATTTTGTGGCGGTTAACATAACAATCCGCAACACCGCCGGAGCAATTAAACACCAAGTCATAGCATTACGAAACGGAGCGGATTTATCAACCTTCTATAGCTGCAATTTCGAAGGCTATCAAGACACATTATATGCACACTCCCTCCGCCATTTCTACCGAGAATGTGACATTTACGGCACCGTAGATTTCATTTTCGGTAACGCGACCGCTGTTTTCCAAAACTGTAATTTGTATCCTCGATTACCCAAATCTGGTCAATTCAATGCAATCACTGCACAGGGTAGAACCGATCCCGGGCAGAACACCGCTACCTCGATCCAGAAGGGTAACATCCGGACAGCAGACGATTTGGCATCCAGCAATGGCACGACCGTAACGTATTTGGGAGGACCATGGAAGGAATATTCTCCAACAGTTTATATGCAGTCTTTCATGGATACATTGATCACTCCGGCTGGATGGTCAGGTGACTTTGCGTTGAATACTTCATATTATGCGGAATTTAATAACTCTGGACCGGGTTCAGATACGTACCAGCCGGAGAGTTACTTGGCATCGATATCATATAATTAACGCCACGGATGCCGTTAATTTCACGGTTTTTGCTTTCATTTCCAGCGATGACTTTTTGCCGCAGACTGGTGTGCCTTATTACGTTGGGTTATGATTCGCGGCTGCCTTGTATAGTCATGAGTTTTATATAATTAAGCAATTAATGTATTTTGGTCGTTTTTCTTTATGTGAGTGAGTGCTAAAAAATTATAATTCTCCTTCACCATCAAGTCGAACTTTGTTTGCATAGAGAACCGAAGAAGAGTCCAACGACATATGCAAGGAAGCTATGGAAATTTCAAAAACCAGTCATGGTGGAGGGGTATTTAGGGAATTTTAATTAAGATGGTGTTTGGATTTGCGTTTGAAAAAGTGCTGTAGCGTTTTGGAAACTAATAATCAGATAATTGTTGTAACAAAAAGTGCTGCAGGAAATGTAGTGTTTGGTTTAACTTCTGCTGTTTGATATCATAATTATCAAATAATCCGTTTTTAAAGTGTTTGGATTTGCGTTTTTACTTGTAAAATGACCAAATAATCACTTATTAAGCAAATAAGCTACAATTTTTAACTTATGTAAAAGTGTGGTAGGACAAACGCTAAACGCAAATAATCACTTATTAACGTATGCAATCCAAACACTTTAAACCAATTATTTGCGTTATGCTAACGTAATAAGCTAATAATCACGTTTATAACGCAAAACCAAACACCCTCTAAATTAATTACAAAATTAGTTTTTTGATACTTTTAAAACAATTTAATAATTCTAAATTAGATATTTGGATATATTAGTGAGTTTTAAAAGTTTGTAAGGATATATATGTAATAAGGAATTTTGTAAGGATATATATGTAATATTGAAGGTTTACAAGGATATACATGAAATTCTCCCTTATTAAAAAAATATTATATATAAACTAATAAGTAAATCAGTTGCTTATCTGTCAGATTAAGTTGTCTGGTTGCGAGATTCATTGTTCATTGAACAGTATCATAGTTTTTGTTAGAAAAAATATTTTGTATTGGAATATAGTTAAAAATAATATGATCACAATGATATATTTGAATTTTTATATAATGTAGTATCAAATGGGATAACAAAAAAATAAATCAGTTATATATTATATATAAAATAAAAATAATAGGTCAGCTGCATACCTGCCTGTTTAATGAAAATAGTTCCGACGATAATAAATTTTATATCGAAATGTGGATAAAAACAATGCGATCATAATGCTATTCAAATTTTTATAAAATATAATACATCAAAAGTTATTATAGAGAAACAAAAACGTTATATATTATATACAAAGTAATATAATAAGTCAGCTGCCTATTTGTCTGCTTAATGAAAATAGTTCCGACAATGAAAAATTTTATATCGAAATATTGATAAAAAAATGCGATCATAATGATGTATTCAAATTTTATAAAATATAATATATCAAAAGTTATTATAAAAAAACAAAAACGTTATATATTATATAAAGTAATAAAATAGTTAGCTGTTACATGTCTGCTTGAGCTACCTCTGACAGCTTGGTTAACTATTCATTGAACAATAACCAAGTTTGTCCATAGGTATATTGATAATTTAGGAAGTATTAAAATCCTTTTAGGTTTATATCTCTTTTGTTGGAAGTCATTCATAAAAATTTAGGTTTGTTTGTTACACATTTTATTTTCAGCCCTGATAAGATAATCTTCAGTTAAGTCCATTGTATCTGCAATTGAACCTGTTTCGACGTTTGTTATAAATAAATTGTTCTCTATCTCACACAGACAAAATACCATAAAAATTTTAGGACTCAAAACTCTAGTTTAGCAGCTTCATCCTTAATTACTCCTGACATCATTTAAAAAATATTCCACTTTACTATACGAATTAATAAACGACAAACTAATTTTTACTAATCACACGCCTCTTGTTTTACATGATTTTTGTTAATAACATAAAACCCACTAATTAAACTTAATCTTTCCCCTCACATCAAAGAGAGGGAGTGTGCATTTAGTATCACCTAAACAAAAATATAACTTCATTACATACAAAACTAAATAAGTGACCAGCTCTTATAAAATGCAAGAATAACAGTAAATTGTTTACAGGATTATCAATTTTAACCATCGTATTCTTTCTTACTCTCATTTCTATTTTCATATACTAACAATAAATTTCATTCTATAACAAAGTTGTTATGAATACAACACTAAAAATGATAATATCATATTGGTCTTGGTATGCATGTTCAATTCATATATTGATATTGCGATAGCTTGATCTCGAAAGGGATCTTCAATTCCTATATCAATTAATGATTCCTAAAACTGGCACATTGCCGTTTGATGCTCATCACGATGATGTTGATGTTGACTTACCAAAATGTCATATGGCCACGGTTAGAAGATCATAAAAGTTGGCAGATGGTTGAAAACCCAATAACCTACTCATGGCCTAAAGTCCTCCCATCAACCCTGTCTGTTGTATGTGATGAGGAGAAAAACACCGATTACTTCTCATAGGTTAATTTTTCTATTTGGCCATCAATCCCCACGCAGTGTACATAATCATCCCTACAACCAACAACAATCCGGCCACCAATCATCACCGGCGAAGAGAATATGGCTCCTTCCAGGTCTAACCTACCAAACTCTTGCACAGCAGGTTGGATGTTATCTTTAACACGATCTAAGTTGATTCTGAGTAGAACTATACTTCCAGAACTGGTGCAAACACAAACTAACCTGGAAATGATTTGATGAAAATCAGGGTCAAAGTCATGAAGATTGATGGTGTTGCATTAATCATTTTAATAAACTTATATTACCGGTCAGAGACAAGTGAATTATCAGATATCAGCTGCAAATTTTCATCAACAAAAGCAGATGAACTAATTGGATCCCCCAAATCGTGTTTCCAGAGTAGATTTCCTTTCTCCTGCAGTGATTGTCAGTCTTGAAAGCATAAATAAGTGTCGTATTAGATAAGATCGTTATACCGTAGGTCTTACCAGACCAAATGAATAGACCACTCCATCTCTAGAACATACAACCACCTGTTACATGAAACAATATTAGTATTTTGCAATAGCTTAACCATAAACCTAAACATCTCTTATTGACTCCAAATATGAAAACGAACATGCACATAAAAGCTATCAACATAATCGATGTGAGTTTTAACCATAGGATGGGGATGTAAATTGTAAAGAACGTATGAATACAGTAACAGCATAAACTAAAAGACATATGGAACGAGATAGCAAGAGGGAACGTTTACCTGGTTATATAGAGCATGAGACAAGCATGGTCCAGCAAAGATTGGACCTCCAGTTATTCCCTGAATTTCAGAATTGACATCAAGAACAATTAAAAGAGATAATTATGTTTATAAAAAATGCTTCCCAATCCCAGAAACATGAACTTGAAAATAAACATGTATAGTTTAAAGAGGCAGTTATTTACATAATTAACATGACCATTACTTGCCTACTTAGTCATGCAAATGATCTTCATGATGCCATAACAGTGTAATTAACACTAGAAGATTTTGATGAGCGATAGAAATTAGGGCAATTTACCAAGAAAGGTAATATAAAATTCAAAAATTGCCAATAAAGGTACTATAAAATTTTTTATGCCAAGAAAGATAACATAAAATTCAAATTTGACAAAAAAGGGTATTGATGACAAATTAAAAAAGTTCAATTTTTAATTTTATGCTCCCTTTTTTGGTAAAAAATAATATTTGATTATCTTTCTTGGCCTAAAATTTGAATTTCATGTTCTTTCTCGGCTAAAATAGAATTTTATATTACCTTTGTTGGCAAAAAAAAATTTAGAATACCTTTATTGTCAAATTTTGTATTTTATATTACCTTTCTTGGTAATTTTCCTAGAAATTACTTGATAACAACCTTCAGATCTTTTAAATTCCAACTTTGTAAAAAATTTCCGAGCTAGTCATGTGCCATAGTCAAACTAGTGGACAACCTCTGTATGATTGGTTTGTTGCCTTGTGTGAAGAAGTTAATAACTTATTGTTTTGAATTCTTAATTGTTCACAAACTATCTAGTGATGCTGTGGAATTTTAGAGGCTTTTTCATCAATTTACAAAGATTCATGTGCAAGTCTTTTCCAATTTTCATATTGCACAACTTAGCAGTTTCCTGTAAAAGTGTCCTCCAATTGGAAGTTGGGGTGTCTTTTATAAAAGTTTGGAGAAGAGAGACATGAAACTGTTACGGATATGATTGTATGTAACGGATCAAATAAGAAAATTGCATACAGATTACTCTTACCCTCCAAACGACGGATCCAGTTGCATCTACAGCAACAATATGCCCATTCACCAAGCAACAAATGACTGCAAAGGTATACCAGTAAATTCAATAAATATTCCTGAATCCTGATGTTTTTATCAACATACACTAGGAATCTAGGGCACACATGAATATTAGTTCTAAGATCATTTCAGATATCATCATACAAACGACTTAACAGACGGGAAAAACTGCTCCCATAATTTAAAAAACTGGGTCATTGACAATAAAATAGCATCTCTTGTTTTTTATTATGTCTTAATTTAATAGACAGCATGACAGCAACCTATTGGACGCTATTATAGTAGAGAAAAAGTTGACATCGCAGTGAAGGTTGGAATAGGAAGAGCCAAAAGATGATTGGTACATGGAATTATGAGTATGTTATTCAAAGAATATGACGGGAGACATGCTTTTAAAGCATAAAAATCTGACCAATTGATATTCTTTCTAAAACTATTATGACAAAACTACAAAGACAATTTTTTAATCGATAAATAAATCAGCCTTAGTGTATGTTACATAATGAATCAAGATAAAGACGACAAAGCTAAGAAGACAACTTTAAAACTTAAAATTTACATGCAGTCTTTTAGTGCTCTCAAGTTGGCACCTAGATGTCAATCAACGACAAGTGCCCAACTTGCTGCAAATGAAGTCTATTTGAGTCTTTTGTGAGACTTTCATTAGGATATGTCTACCCCCCCCCCCCTCTCTTTCCCTCTCTCTCAACGGTTTTAGGGATGGTAAGCGGTGGTTGGTTGAGGTAGGCTCCAATACCAAGAAAGAATTAGAGCTAAAACCTTTTTTATTGAGAATAAACCAATCCTTACAAAGAATATTTAGTGCACAAAGATAAAGACAACAAAGCTAACAAAGTAAACGGTAGACACACAAACATAACAAAGCTAACAAGGTAGGACCTATATTTGAGGGTTATTTGCTAATTAATTAACAAAATTTATTAGCATTTCAAACCTTCTACTGATAAAGAAAAGAAATTTAAACGAAAAGAGAATATGGCAGATACCATTCTTATTAATGTGATCAATGGAAAGAGAACCAAATATTGGTGCTCCCAGGTCTTGCAGCCAAAACATACTGAATGGCACAGCCTGCATGATGAAAATAATAATCTATCAAAAGTTGCCTACATATTAACCGATACCAGACTCCTCTGGTGAAACTGTTGGTATGGAATATTTAACTGAAAGAGTTAAAATTCCAGATTTGCATCAAGGGATGTTAAGTGGATGACGTACTGTTACAGTGTTAAGATATCTAGCTGAAGTCACCATGAAAGAGCCAAAAAGAAAGACAGTTTAATCCTTTGCTGCTATCTAATAATACAGGATTAGCTAAATTACTTGATTAAGAATACCTTCTCTCCATTACTATGTTAACCTAAGGCTGGCCAAACTGCATTTTCATCATTCAAAAAAAAAATAATGGCAAATCAAGTTTTTGACAGTCATGCCTCAAAAGATACCTTTAAAGACACTGCTGTCATACTGCCATTAGTGGAAGCAAAATAAAGCCTTTCAGCAACCTACATAATGAAGAAAAGAACCAAAGGTTTATGTAAATAAGCAAGCAATTCAGCATGTTAAGACGTAAAGAGGGAACAAAGGATGACTTCGCATATGGAACAGACAAGTTTTATACAGCAAGGGTTCAACTAAACTCACCTCATCGATTACAGGTGACCCATATATACTCCCACCACAACGTAGTTTCCAGACACAGCAGTGACTTTGATAATTAAGGGCATATAGATTATGGTCATAAGATCCAGACCTTTCCATTGTAGAACATAAATGGTTTAAGAGTTTAAACAGGAATATCCATCAAATAAGGAAAAACACTACCATATTTACAAGCACTCTATATCTGACATACAGTGTCAAATATGTGTCTCTGCAAAGATTGAACATTACCAGACTAAATGCCTCTGCTTGTCAACCACCGGCTGTGCCTTTACCTTCAAAAGATAATTAAAATGCTTTGTTAAACACATCTTCAGGCTAAACATTGAATGAACATCCAACAGAAATAACTGCAATAACCTTCACGTACAACTCCAACCAGTAGATAGAAAATACATAATCACATGATGATAATAAGAAGGAAGCACATATTAAAAGGTTCAGCGTAATGCTACCAAAGTTCAACAGAGAAACATTATTCGCTATATAAGAGGATATTAAACAAGTAGTATGAAACTATGAATTAATAAATTAGAATGATAAAAACTAATTGAAAGGATAATATTAATGTGAGGGACTTATTGCTCAAGTGGATTTACCTCGCCACCTGTCTGGAAAATCCAACTGATACTTCCATTCAAGGAATTGAGAAAATATATGTTCCCTTTGTAGCACCCAACTACAACCTAAAACATAACAGTTCTTGTCAGATACACACACACACACACATATATAGGGTTGAATTCCCATAAGAACGGTTCTTAGCGAAAAAACTTCAAACGCACATATTTATATAGAAAATGCACAAATTTTTAGAAAAAATTTACATATATAAATTTTCACAAATTCCATGTCCAAAATTTTGTTCATTTTCTATGTAAATTTGTGCATTTAAGGGTTCTTACGGTAAGAAACATTCTCACGTGATCCCAACCTCTCTCTCTCTCTCTCTCTCTCTCTCTCTCTCTCTCTATATATATATATATATATATATATATATATATATATATATATATATATCTGTGTGTGTGTGTATTGTAAGAAAAACGTGGATGAAACAATATAAAACGAACTCGGAATCTTGGATGTTCTTTGCGATCGTGATAGAATCACTTTCCTGTAACAATTATTTGCCCTAATGGGTATCCAAATATTGTTGAGTGATAATCACAAGAAAATGCATTTGTTATGACTGATAATTTTGTTTGTATATATATGCTTTTATTAACCCACGAAATTAAGTTGTTAAGATTGGTTAACTTCTCATTCAACCAACTAAAGCGGTTGAAACCGCCGTAATCTTGACAATGGCCTTAATTACCTTAACAGCACCCAAGACTGTTAAGATAACAAGCTTCACAAGGCTAATGCCTTACCTTAACCGCACCCAAGGCTGTTAAGATAATAACTCTACCTTAACAGCGCCAAGGTTGTTAAGATAGCAATGTCCAAGCTGTTAAGATAAACAAAAACAAGGTTGTTAAGGTAGCAATTACAAGGCTGTTAAGATAAGCAAAAACAAGGTTGTTAAGGTAGCAATTACAAGGTTGTTAAGATAAGCAGTCTTATCTTAACATCCTTTGTCTGAACAACCATCCTTTGTCTTAACAACCTAACCTTAACATCAAGCTTTCTCAATGAAGTTAACACATCAAGAAACAAATTCTAACATCAAACCACTTTAGAAACTTGTATTTGTTGCGACTCCCCCTTGACCCCTGTCCGTCAGGGGCTCCGCGGCCTCCGGCCCTAGAACCCCGCAAGAGGGCGCAACCCCCTTGACCCCCGCTATAACGCCCGGGTCTTGACTTTGGCCAAACTTATACGAGTGTGCACTCCGCACCTCCTAAGCTCGTTCTAGTTCCAACCAAAGTCAATTAACTTGGTCAATGAATTACACTAAAATAACACGTATGTGTGTGTATGTGTGTGTGTGTGTGTGTGTGTGTGTGTAAATGTTGAAGCACAAGTCAACCTCAGAAAAATCCCCCAAAATTGCTGCTGAACACTCTACTCTCCCTTCTAATTGTACCTCCCACTGCACAAAACCACTGTACAATTCGTGTGATCAAATGTATCAATAAGAAGTTGTATAATAAACAAGCATAAGGAATGATTCAGGATGTTAGTCTTAAAATAACCACAGCCAACTAAAAGTATAACAACTTGCAATGCTTTAATAATGTGTCAATGTGACTGTTGAGGGAAAAAGCACTTTGCCTTGGAGCTTTCATGCAAATAAATTTATGTGAATGAGATCCAATGTACACACAGATGTCGTTTCCCCTCGCTACAATTAGAGGTGATGCATCAACACAAGACCCCATATTAACTTTCCACAATCTTCTAATAGAAGCTTTTTTTTCACCACGAGATTTGTGGCACCATGTTGCTTGAAACGATCCATTATTGTCATATTTCCCCCCAAACATTACTTTGTTACAACGACTAATAGCACAAGATGTGTGCTTCAAGGTGGAGTCCCAAACATAACCATCCGGAATAGTGATGTTATCAACAATCAGATCACCATCCATACGGGAAACCTTGTGAGGACGACACTCGGCATCGGATTCGCCATGTTCGCTAGATAACCCACCATGTAGCTTATTTGTTTTCAGGTCAACACCTTTAGATACAATAGAAGGTGAATGGCTCCCTTCCAACATTTCCATATCCATTTTATTGTGAACATTTATTTTAGGATCAGGATCGTCCTGTTTTAAATCCAGGAGAGCCATCGCCAGCCTCAATGGGCTGGAAAAACTATACAATAATTTCATATTGATTCTTAATTGATGAGAAGCATGAGCAGCCGATATTGAATCACCGCCCATCAAAAAAAAATCATCGTTGTCGCTAACCTTTTCAACAGACAAGGCATCACAAAAGGCCTGCATAAGTATACATATGTTATCATATAATAAATAAGAAAATAAGGAATCATAAAATTTCACAAGTTATTACAACAATATCCTTAGCATTAATTGTTTTAGGAAGGCTTAAAGTTCATAACAGTCTTGTAAATTTTATAAAAAAGAATTATGAAGTTTCACATGTTAATATAAAACTATGCTACAAAACTGACCTACATATCAAAACATCAGTATCTAAAAAGACTAATGTCATGTTTGGATAAAAAATAAAAAGACATGATTTAGCTTCATTTAGCATTTCATATTCTCCACTTCTCCACCTTTCATAATCCACCCATCCCCTTAGATATTTTAAAGTTCTATCATTATAGAATCCATTATTTTAAATTCATGCAATCCAAATGGCCCCTAAAACTTTAGGAACAATATTTTTTTTAATCTTACAAGGTTAAGTTAACCTTGTAACTAAAATGTAGCATATCCTGCCATCCAAGTAATATAACATGTGACTGAAACATATATAAAATCATTCTCCAATACAAAAGATACACATATAGAGAACTACCCAAGGCTGGTTTGCTTCACAGCATAATTCACTGTGACTATTCTGAAAAAAAACCAAGAAATGAAAAATTACTTCCAGGAATGCTTATAATACAACCATGAAGCCCAGAAGAATCAGCTTTTTTTTCCAGGGAGGTCCAAAGTGATGACTTTACAACATTTTCCAATTTATTTATTCTTTTGTTATTTACATTGACATCAAGTGATTCAAATTTGACACCTCAGACTTGGTGTGGGGTCCAACTTACACATGGAACAACCATGGCATTCTCAAGCCCAATTTAGAAGTCCAGGGATTATTAAATTTACGAATTTAATATAACTAAGAGACAAACCATAACAAAGCCTGAAATATCATAAGACGTGTTACATAGTTAACACTTTTTTTCTGTTCTTTTGTGGTTGTAAAAAGGATAAACTGTAAAACCTCTTTTATTGTTCGCAAGAGATTGTCATCAGGAACTTCATCAGTTTCAGTGCAGATATCTGACATGGAACTCCTTGAACTAGTCAACAATGTGTAATCCACCTTCCCAGACGACGACATAGGTATCGACTCAATGAGGAAGAACCGACGGGGAATCATTGCCAATGGGAGTTTATCAACCATCCAACCTCGAAGAGATAGTTTCAAATTTTTAACACAATCATGCCCTTGTTTTGCAACTGTATATGCTTCCAGATATGCAACATCTCCTTCCTCATTATTAAATATCACAGCAACATCATCCACATCTTCATGTGCTTTTAGTGTATTCTCGACCTCCTCCAACGCAAATCGTTGACCATTCACTTTTACAGTACGATCATTTCTCCCTAAAAATACCAAGTCACCGCTAGGAAGTTGTTTGGCTAAGTCACCTGTTTTGAAATAAAGTAGACCTTCATTCTTGTCAATAGAACAGCAAAAAACAGAGTATGGAAGCGCCTTTACAGCATTGAGAGGCATAGTGTCATGATTAAAGTATCCCGTCGCAACACAACGTCCAGAAACATACATCTCTCCGTAACTAGGTGCATCGTCTCCAACAAGCACTACCTCACAGTTAGGTATAGGTATTCCTATTGGAACAGTACTAAGCACCTCAGTCTCCAAAACTGAGGAGAGCCTTTTGCAGTCAAAATATGTACAGTCACCTGAAACCTTAGATTGAAATTAAAACGCGTAAGGACTAATAATTATAATTAAATGCAAAAATGTAGATATATGCTACTCACTTCTGTACTACCATATAAATTCAAGACTGCAGTGTTCGGCAATAACTTTGTCAGAGAATTCCATAAGGATAAGTACAGGATTTCTCCACTCAGTATCAATAATTTTAAAGAGTTCTGAATCCTCGTGCTATCTGCTTTTTGAAGAGTTGAAAGAAGCATCCTCATCACTGATGGTACAGCAATAAGCCTATTGATAGAGTAGTCCTGCCAATAATTCCAAAGATGACATTTAGTAAAATAAAAGCATCATCTTACAAGTATGAAATTGGGTTGCAATTTCTTCAGGCATAAATCATGACCATCAGCAAATTAAATATATTCACAAAAACAATGAATGAAAATGTGTATAAATACCATCAAGATCTATGGTTGAAGTAATCCATCATTCTTAGCTATTTGTAAATGAATTTAGATTCCTAACATTTCACAGCTAGTCTTAAACACCATTCCATACCTCAATCAATCAATAACTATATGCCGAGGCTATCAAGATCCCGATCCTGATCGTAGGATCGTATGATCTTACAATCCTAGCTTCCAAAAAACGATCTGAATCGGAATAGGATCTAAACTAGTATAGGATCGAGGGTAAGATCGTAAGATTGATGGCCGATCCGATCACATGGTTCCCCGCAAAATCCCATTGAACTTTTTCCTTTCTAAACCGAACCTAATTAAAAACATTGTTTTCTTTTTCAATCTCAGTTCTCCCCCTACAGTTTCCTTAAATTATTATTCTAAAAGTTGTTATATAATTAGTTTATGATGTAAAACTATAAGTTACGAAACCAAGGAAAAAACTATTAATTTTTTGGTAGGATATTAGGATCCCGACCCTGATCTTATGATCCGATCTTGCGAAGAAAAATACAATCCTAGGAAGGATCTGATTCCGATCATGACAACCTTGCTATATACTAAAAATTAAATTCCAATTCCTTCAAATTTCGTTCCGTGAGCTATATGCCTCAAGTGTTTTTTGAAAAGAAATTAATACTTCCCAAAAAAGATGCTTTTTATATTTAAAAAATGACAAAATCGTTTAGCCTAGATATCTGATTATTGTTTATTGATATAATTAGTTTACTAACCCACATATTATGTGGATGTTATTAACAAAAATTATGTAAAGTTAAAATTAAAATATACTAATATTAACTTTTTTTTAAAAAGGGCAAATGACTAAAAATAGTAACTTTTCTCATTTTTATCATCAATAGTAACATTATTTATATTTTATCATTAATAACATTGACTATTATATTTTTTATCATTTATAGTAACAATTTTTATTTTTTATCATTTATAGCAACGAATTTTTTATCATGAATCATTCTCTCTCTCTCTCTCTCTCTCTCTCTCTCTATATATATATATATATATATATATATACACACACACACACACACAAACATAAACACACACACACACACACACACACACACATATATATATATATATATATATATATATATATTAATGTGTGTGTGTGTGTCAGTGGTTAATACTAAACGTCCCATAAAAGGTTCATATATGACCATTTTTTTTTAGTTTCATCATA
Organism: Centrapalus pauciflorus; assembly: GCA_020465985.1. NCBI lineage: Eukaryota > Viridiplantae > Streptophyta > Magnoliopsida > Asterales > Asteraceae > Centrapalus > Centrapalus pauciflorus. The sequence continues at coordinate 370,236 of JAANYP010006648.1, forward strand.
TGGAATTGATACAATGAAGATGATTAAATCCAACTAAAATTTTATTGAAAATATAGAAATAGTAACTGGATACAAACTCAGTTGTTTAAAGAGCCAACTGCCTCTCCCAATCAGCCTGCTTTCGAGAGGCATTCATTCTCCTAATGACGCTCAATAAAAACCTAGTTCGATCGTACAATCAAGCATAATAAATTAATCCCTCTAATCTTTGGAAATTCATTTTACACATACATGATTACATGCATACAAATGTACATAACACATTCACACACGTACATATAAATATAAATGAATCCCACTTCTAACACATACATATGCATATATTCAATCATAGGTGAATTAAAATTACTCCATTCTATCACCATAATCTAGATTTCATCGATATATGTCATAACAGATTAACATTACTTGCTTAATTAAAGGATTGAGAATTCTTCACATAAATGGAACTCCTCATTTTATTTCATTTTATGTTACAAACATTTGAGTTTGTAAATATTATCATTAAAATCTTTTGTGGTGTTTTATTTATTGAAATTTCATTTGTTTATCTATTAGTTGTACATGTTAAAGTTAAACCGAATATTTGTTTTTCTTGGAGAATTCACCCTGTGAGAATGTGAACGGTTAGAGATGTACCCAAAATAATGTCGGAAATTACAACTCTGATAGTACTACTATATCAGATGTCCCATATCATATCAGAAGAATATCATGCCATGTCAGTGTCATATCGTTCTACCAGAGTATGATACAGCACACTGACTAATCCGAAGTTTCAGTGTGAGTAGCACCACTCACATAGAAATTTCCTACATCATAGCCAATATTTAGCAATATTAAGGAGCATGTTATGCAGACAACATTAACGACAACCTAAGTAGCTTATAACTTATAAGGATATATTTCCCTAACAACTAGTGAACTCCTTATATAGTTTGTGTGCTTGGCAGTTAAAAATTAAAGCATGTTAAGCAAACTTAGTCAAAGAGGCAAGTGCCATCAATGGAAGTACCTTCATACACTTCTGCAGGAGAAGAGTTGACTTCTTTGAACAATTTGTTTGTTTCTATTTAGCTAAAAATATCAACTTTTCTGTAAATGTACCTGTACATACTCGGTGATGGAATGTATATTTTCTTTTAGCACATTGAAAGGAGGAATTATCAAAGTACATGTGGTCAGTAGAGCTCCAAGAATCTCTTGAAGATGATCAATAAAGCCTACGGATGTTTTGAACAGCAAATTTTCCTCACCACTTAAGGGATACATATCTTGCATCCACAAGAAGCGGTTCAGAAGACCTGAAAGATACAAAGTCCATCATCATATCATTTAAATGGGATGTTCTTGCTATCAAAAAACAATCTTCTGACCCCTTGAATACTCCAATCATCTACTATTCTCTCACCCAAAAATTCAGTTAGATTAATTAAAATAATATCAAAGTACTAAACGTGAATACCCCAAGGGCCAAGGATATAGGGCGTGTTTGGCAAATGGCAATGAGCCTTTAGGAGCTTTTAGGAGCTTTAACTTTTAATTTTTGAAAGCTAAAGCTCAAAAGCTCCATTTGGTTGACAGGAGCTTGAGCTTTTGATTTGGAAATAAAAGTTCTCAAAAGCTCTTCCACGAGAAGCTACTTGAAATTGGTCTGACAAAATTACTTTTTTACCCTTATAATCATTATAAACTACAACTTTAAATTAATACTAATGTTCTTTTATGTCATTTAATACCAAAAGCTACGGCTACTTTTACCAAACACATTTATAAAAACTAAAAGCTCCAACTCTTTCAAAAAGCTACAGCTCCCAAAAGCTTCAGCTAGTTGTGAACATACCCATAATGTGTGGGACACCTTTAAGAAGTTTATCTATATACAACATAATTGTTTGTATCTTATATGAAATTAAGTATATCATTTATTATTGGACAAAGTGAAAAGGCATTGAACTCTGTTATCCTGCAAGAAATAAATTATGGTACAATGTTTCTGATAAACTGTTTTTCCAAAGAAAGAAGGCACACCATGCATGTCCTTATTCCACTTGCCATTACACCAATGATTTCAAAATTACCACACATCTTATTGTAAGAAACTATAAGGGTTAACTGCAGTATCAGACTGAAGTTAGTCTCACGCTTGCCATTATAGAAACATATATAATGGCAAAAACAACCGGTTGTTTAACTTATCATTCCACCTCGTAGAACAATTACACTGAAAATTTAAAAATAAGATTGCTCACCTTGTTCAGTACCACAAACACCTTTAGGTTTTCCAGTTGATCCAGAGGTGTACATCAAGTAACAGAATGGTCTCAATTGCTTATTTCCACATACACATGGTTTGTTCACACATGACCGAAGCAACGAAGCGAAAGCAAAGTCCTTGTTAAGGATGGTTTCCATAGAAATTACTATACCTGGACAACCACTGCTATAAACAAGCCAATGATATTTGTCCACCTGGTGACTGTTTTCATCAAACAAAGCAGAACCACAAAGAATAAGATTGGCAGCTGAAGAAGAAACAGCAGATAATACTTTTTCTCTCGGCCATGAAGGGTCTAGTGGCATGAAAGCCTCGCCGCATCTCATAACAGAAAGAACAGATACAATATATTCTACAGAAGGAACCATGTATATACCCACAATTCTTGGGGTATCCACGGACTGATCAACAAAGAGAGGTCCTGAAAAAAAATGTTGTCTCTTAAGGATCAAGCTGACACTATACCAGGATAATTCAATGCATATCATTGAAATTAAGATATACATCCCCACATTCAGTAACCAGCTTGAGATATTCTAAAAGTATCATGCCTACAATATGCCATGATAATCCACTACATATAGCACAGGGGCAGATACAAGTGGGTTCCACATAGGTCTTGCAAAACAATGTAGTTGTAGTTTGCTTATTATGAATTTCACCTTCAGTTGGTGTGGGTGTGCTAGGGTTGAAATTTGTTGTTAGAAATTTTCATATGATGTGTTGGGTTTTGGGTTTACAGCTTTATCTGATCATATGTTGTTCCCTTAATATCCAAGAAATAAATAATCTTCGTTTACATCATATTGAACATTTAAATTATAACTTCCAGATTCCATGTTGAGCACCTAATCCTAAAGATGGCCAGGGTAAGGCTTACAAGCCCCTACGTCCGGGGTTCAAATCTAGGGCACATATATTTGCCTTTGCTACAGAAACGTACACGGTTTGCATTCCCCATGATGACCATAAAGTGGATGCACCCAGAAGTGCGTTAAACACCCTCCCCCCTCCCTTCACTCTACTTTATAACTTCTACAGCAGAGACAAAATCCCATCAAGTTAACTTTCTTTTATGGTTGATCATAACATTTTATTTCTCCTTTCTTGTGATATTAGTGTCTTTATGTGTGACATTCTAAAAGGCTATAGATTCTTTTGCTATGAAGAAAGTTAAGCATATTAATCGTATCAACAATGTAGCCATTGTAGTTGCAGCAAGACTGCCAATTGAATGATGAAAGTTAAATTCATCAGTCATTGATAGCGATTGCAGTTTACATGAATTATTGTCTATTTCTAATCAGAGGCCACAAAAATTAGCTTGGTGAATACCCAAAGTTAATAGTTACAAAAAATGAAGCCAACTAAAATCAATTACCTGAAGACTTTGCCAACACATACCTCTACATAAGCTTTAGTCCATTAAAGTGAAATGATGAATTATAAGGATTCTAGGGGCTTCGACGTTGTAAAGGTACTAAATTGGAACTAAAAAGAAGGGGGGAGGGGGGATTTTAACAACTAAACTGGTACAAAGAAAAGTACTGAGGGTTCTTTGAAGATGAAAGTACGTAGCTATTAGCTGCGTTTAGGGGTGACATTTTTGAACCAACGGGCAAAACGGGTCAGAAAGTTAAATTGACCTGTAGTAAAAAACTAAGATAGATCATAATTTTTTATAAAATGGTGTATTAAACAAATGGGAAAATTTCACAAAAAACCATCAAACTACAAGTTTTTTTTAATTAAGTCCCTCATTCATTTTTTTGTCTCATAAGTCCCTTAACCAAATAAAAATCACGAGTTTGGTGTTTTTTCAAAAAAAGTTACCGGTCGTGTATTTTATAAATCTACGATTTTTTTCGATTAAGTCCCTCAACTAAATTGTTTTGTCTTATAAATCCCTCAACTAAATTATTTTGTCTTTTAAATCCCTCAACTAAAAAAACTTCAATTAACTATTAATTATTTCAAATGAATAAAGTATGAAATTTTTAAACTTTTGATTCTATAAAACTACAACTCATGTCATTTTTCCAAACGAAAATTGCTACAATTATTTATTGACGATCAAAAAAAAAATGATGAACCCTTAACTAAAATAGCTATAGCTATTTTGCTTTTGATTTTTTCCGATCGGAAAAAACAACGAGCTCATCCACTTTTAAGTTTTAGTCGTTAATAAATAGTGTAATTATTTTCATTTGAAAAAACATAATGGATTATCGTATCAAACGGAACAATACGTAATCCATTCCGTTTTTTCGAACGAAAATGGTTACAACTATTTTATTATTATTGGAAGATGAAATCGGAAAGAATCATTGTTTTTAAAAGTTTGAAAAAAATAAAAAAAAATAAGAACGATTCGTCTTCTTATATTGAAAAGTTCAAATCAAAAGATTTCATATAATAATATTAAATATATAATGATATATTATATAATTGTAATATAAAGATAAATAAATATCCAAAGTAAATATTAAAAAAAAATAAATTTAAATCTTAAGAAAAAAATAAAATCGTAAACAAATAGTTTTATTATAATTAAAAATTATCAATAATAATAACAGCAAAAAAAAATTAGGGGGACTTAATCGAAAAAAATTTATACTCTAGTGGTTTTTACAAAACAAGTTTAAGCATGTAAAAGGTTTACGCAGTTTGGAGATTTATCAGAAAAAGAATATAAAACCGGGACTTAATCGAAAATTTTTATACTTTCATGGTTTTTTGCATAATTTTTCATAAACAAATTGTTCTTTGGAAAAGAAAAAGTTCAAAATTATGTAATTTTTATTACCTTTGGTCGTAAACCGTTTGACCCGTTTGTTTGAACGGCTGAGATTGACACCCTCATGCGTTCCATTAACCCTTAGCATACGCAAACAGGATAATTTGAAACACAAACAAAAAAAAACTATGGATTCCAAAGACGATTTTTAAAATCTGTGAAATCAAACTCAAATAAATAGAAGAATTATCCTCTTAGATTATCTAGTCTCGTCATGAGGATTAGTCTTTTATTTTAATCAACCTAGCAACATGAATGGAGTTATGCAATATACCCGGCGAAGGTGTGATGACACACGGATCACTTCCACCGTCAAGGATGAACCTCACACGACGGCTAACAGAATCCACAGCTTCTAGAATCTCCGAATATGTAAAGCATACGTCATCTTCGTACAACGGAGGCAGATGATGAGCCGGTGACGCCTCAATAGACTGGTCGTTTTCTGTGTGGAATTTGGTAGCACCACCACGGCGGCGTGGGGAAGCATGAACCACTGCAACTTTGCTAGGGTTTCTGGAAGCAGATTTGTGGAATTCGTTTGAAATACAACAGCTGCGAGGAAAAGAGGGATGCTGATGCTTTTGGTTCATTTCTTTGGCTGATGACTGAAGAGAAGCCCGCGATTTTACGTTCTTACATCCTACGGAAAATTCCCAAATTACCTTTTCTGCCAAATTAATTATTATAAGAGTAAATTACATAAATGGTTCCAAATTTATAGCAAATTACAGGTTTCGTCCCTAACATTCATTACTTTTGACGAAATATTTATTTTATTATCAATTTTCGTTTCATAAAATTTTACATTTATCATAGTATTTAATTAATTTATACTTCTTATTTTTCTATATTAATTTTTAAATACTATTAATGTTGTTTTTGAAATTCTAAACATGAAAAACGTGTACATTTATTTTTAAATTTTAAAAATCAGTAATTCTTATTTTATATATTTTTTATTTGTGGACTATTGTATATTCTACATATTAAATAGTGTTAGTAAAAATATATTATTTCTAATTAACTTTAACAAAATTGTAATTTTTAGCATTTTTAAAATTTTTATGAGGGTAACATAGGGTTGTAAAACGAACCAAACATTAATGAACATACCATATTTCGTGTTCGTTCGATTCGTTTACAGCCCTAGTATAAAATATCGTTTCGTTTAATAAATGAACTTTCTGCAACGGTTCGTCAAACATTTTATTTGTTTCCAGCCTTATGTTACACTCATAAAAATTTTAAAAATGCTAAAGTTTATTAGAAATAATACAATTTACTAACACTATTTTATATATAGCTCTAAAAAAAGAATTAATGATTTTTAAAATTTATAAATGATTGTACATATTTTGCTATAAACCATAGGGACCATTTGTGTAATTTACTCTCTATATGTGTGTATGTATATATAGGATTGTGATCATTACAAAACCTAAATTTGGTGTAGAACTGTAAAACTAATATTCAGTGTTGTGTATTCAAATTTTTTAACGTTAAATTCGATGTTGAATATCCAATTTTGAATATTTAGTTGTAAATATTCATTTTTGAATATTTAGTAGTGATTATTCCTTGTTGAATATTTAATTTTTTTTATAAAATATAACATAATCGGTAATGTTTTGCAGAGGATAAAATATTTGTTTTCATTATATAATTTTTTTACCTTAGTAATTCTCTTGTTATTTTTTTTTGAAAGTTGGTTCTGCAATTTTTACACCAAATTTAGATTTTGTGTTGATCCTACATGCACATATAATCATGATCAATTAGGAATTAACACATCGAAGTACAACTCTAAATAAACTGGTGTGTTGATTCATATACTCTTATAAATATATGTATGAATGTATGATTGTTTATTTATAGTAAAAAATTGGTGTATTGTATGTCACGTGTGAATTTTGATGGCATGCGAAGGTCATGGATCAAAGGTTGCCTACAATCTTCGAACGTATTGGTTTTAATCAATGGGGCACCAACTAATGAGTTTATGATGGAAAGGGGCGTTCGTCAAGGTGATCATCTTGCTTCTTTCGTGTTTATTATTTCTGCCAAGGGGCTTAGTACTGTGGCTTTGAAAGAGGCAATTTTCACTAGGATATTTTGAAACACCCATCTCAACTTAATATACTCATTAATGGGGTTACAATAAAATAATTATAATTAACATGGTTTTTAAAGAAAATCGGGCATGACCCGTTCGCACGGAGTCAATATCCCTGTTAGGTTATAACGGAACTTTAGAACAATAAAGTACATTTGCAAGATACTTTTAATTAGTTGCAATCTCTATCATCAACCCGAAGGGCAATCACATGTCTATATATAGATACAAGCCAAAACATGATGGTAGACAAACTACCCAAAAATTTCCCATTATTAAGCATTAAGCTTTTACCATAAAAGGGTTTATGACTTCAAGTCGGCTTAACTAAACATTTGGATAGAAGTCAGCAATCACCTTTCCATTACTAACGCCACCTGAGATGTATAATAGTGAGAGGTTAGCAAATAAAATTGCTAAGTGAGTTACTAGATTGATATAGAGTGCAAAACATACAACATGTATTAATGTTAAAGTGATTATAAAATGACAAGTGCAATATCTTTTTAATAAAATAATGTGGGCATAGCCCATTAATTTGCATAGGTTGCGGTACATGACCCGCTAACCCGCCGTTGCCAACAGCTGTGAATCCATGTCCAGCTGCGCAACTCCAACCGGCTTCCATGTCCGGCCACCTACCCACGAGCTCATGTGGAGTAGGAATTTATACGCACAAACACAAAGTAAGGCGCTTGATAATAATAATGATAACCTGGATATCCGGTGAGGCCAATGATAAATGAGCATAGCTCACAATAGGGTAATCAAATGTGATCATGTAAAGCATGAATTGAATGGTCTCCAAGTGTAGCATGAAAGTGAATATATGTGATGAACGGTATCAAGTAAGGTATACTGGCCATAGGCCATGATCAAGTAATGGACCGCCAATAGGGCAGTATAATAAAACCAGTGCAATGCATCATATAAGAGGATGATGCCAATTAGATATGCACAATTTCATAAATAAAATAACCATGTAATTATGCATGCAACACACACATCAATGCTAGAACTCACAGTACAATAGGCTATAATAGCCTTTAATGCTCAATACGGCCACTAAGCCTCTCAATGCCCCGAACCGATAACTGGCACTCCCTTCAGCTCCAAACCTATCAAATAATGATATTCAAAGCATTCATAAGCTTATAGTAGTATATCACAAGGTTTGGAAGTTATTTGAAGTGTTTAAGCGTTTTCGGTTTAAGTTTCTGAATTTATCGACACCGATACGCCTCTTATTTAGTTTTATAGACTTATGGGCAACATTTGATGATAATTTATATGTTATATAAGTATGGAATGATCCCATGATGTTATAGTATCATGTTAAGTCATAATTAAGTCAGATTGTGGTGAATATGTTCAATTAGGTGCTTCCGAGCCCTTTATGTCTTTAACGACATTTCAATGCATATTTTTTGTATTTATGTGTTCATGAATGATCATACAAGCATACATATGTAATATTAATCCATGTGGTGTGGTTTAACGTATACTTGGTCATCCCACGACTTACTTCGGTTCATGTTCTAACTTTTGAAATTTCAAGCCTTATGGCTCACTTATATGGTGTCACATGGATATGTATCTCATTCATAGGCACTTCCATCTTGTATATACTTTCTATAGTATATTCATAAATCATAATACACCTTTAGGTCTCTTTTATATATATATATATATATATATATATATATATATATATATATATATATATATATATATATATATATATATATATATATATATATATATATATTCTCATTATCACCATACTTTAAGCCTAAATGGCAAGGCCAAAGGCCAAGGTAGTCAAGGCAAAAGACGTGGGAATTTAGGCCATGAACTACGGCCATTTGTTATGCGATTTTAGAGTTTCTTTTTGCTGCTGTTACAGCCGTTTTGGGGACCTAACAACAGCCATAAAATGGGCGAAGAACACGTTATTGGAGAGTCTAGAGGTTAGGGCCAAAGGCTTAAAGAAATGGCCGAGGTTCGAGGGACTTTTCGACCAAAGGCCAAGCCGTCTTTAGACGCTTCATGGGACTGTTTTGGGCTGCTGTCATGGATTTTAGTAGCTGCCCAACCTTCGAACTCACAGCAGCCCCTAGCCCTTAATAATGTCCCACAACATCAAACAACTATCACATAACAACAAACAAATGATTTGGACAGGTTTGATGCAATCTAAGTGATCAATTATTGATGAATTTTCATGGTTCACGGTTGTAGTTGCGGGGCTGCCGTGGTCTGCACACAGCAGCACACACACACATATATGAAAGGTTAAGTCACGAAATTACATGGAATAATTCGTGGGTTCTTGTAGCTTATCACTAAACGAGCAATTTCCAACTTGAATCACTGAATTCCGTCAAGAAACGGAGGAGAAATCAAAGACGAAAGTGTATGTTTTCGTTTACGTTTTTCTTTGTCTATTAAGCTTACAATTTCAGAACCTATTTAATCAATTTGTTATTCTCCATTAAAACTCTATAAATCTCCATCTTTTACTTAATCTCCATCACCTTAACTTCAAAGGATATGTAGAAAAAGATGAAGACGGGACATACACACACTCATAACATGAAATTGAGATTACCTTGGGCTTTTCCAGGATTGATATCTCAAAACTTTGAGAGTTCTTGCTTAGCTCCTTCAATAATTCTCCAGCCCTAGCTTACCAAAGATGCAGAAAGTTTGCAAAGAAAGACAATGAAATGGGTAGGTCACGATTGGGCAACCAATTTGACCCGCATTGGTTAAGATGTTTCATCCAGCACCCTCATTTCTTTAATTGACCACCTATAACCCTTCTCTCAAGCTCCTTCACCCTTTTAACTCCCTTTATTCTTTATTGTTTCAATTATTACTAATTATAGGTGTGCATAAGGCACTTGTACATAGGGCTCAAAGTCTTGTACTTATTGTATGGATTAGAATTTTACAAGGCTCAAAACATAGGATACAAGTTATTAAAGCAAGTGGACATCTTTTCCAATAATTATATCTAAGCGATTAACTAAATTCATCTTGATTACTTAGTTAATCAAATTATTACTTAAATTATGAGAATATTATAATAAAATAGTTAAACTAGCTCGAATCTATGTCTCGTTTACCTTTTTATAACTTTACAAATTGACATTGACATACATATTCTCTTTAAATAATTAAAGAAATAAATCTTTACATGTCGATTGACATAAATAGATTCCTCAGTTTATTGGTTAAGTATATATTTAATAGTTTAACTATTATATCAAAATTGAGGATGTTACATATTTCTTGGTATTCACCTATTCCACGATGGACTGATTGTATCCCATATACGACATGCCGATGATGCAATTTTTATTGGTAAATGGTCTCTTAATCTCCTAAGAATTTTTCATTGATTTTACTTATCATCTGGCATTAAAGTAAACACGAAGAAAACTAACTTGTTTGGGGTTGGTGTTGGTTCATTCGAGGCTTTGATTTTGATTTCGACTTTGTATAACGAGCTTGGTTCCATGCCTTTTAAGTTTCTTGGATTGCCGATTGAAGGATGTCCAAACAGGATAAATATTTTGGGGCCCTTGATTGAAAAAGTTGATTCGAAAATTGCTATATGTAAATCTGTTTTGGAAACACTTGGAATCTACTTTATGTCTTTATATTATCTCATAAATGCACCCTAAACCACCTTGAAAATATTAGAAGCAACTTTTTTCGGGGTGGTGGTCCTAACATTAGGAAAATCCATTGGATTGCCTGGAAGGATACAAATCGTTTCTAAGAAGCATGGGGGCTTGGAATAAATAGCCTACAAACTCTAACCTTTGCTTTTCTTGCTAAGTGATGGTGGAGGTTGAAAATCGAATCAAACACGTCATGGAAGTATGTAATTATTGCTCTTCATGGTTCCAAAAGGAACTCTCATTCTAATTCTTTTCAGGTCCGGTGATGACGGAGGGCAAAATGGGCCTTTGCCCACGGCCTCAAAATCCAGAGAGCCACAAATTTTTTAATACAAATTGCTATTAAATAAAATACAAATTGAGTTGATTTACACTTGTACCCTTGCATTGTGCGAGGGAATACTGTTCACAAAACAATGTCTCAATGCATGTACCAGTGTTTGGCAAGTATTAGAGTTGCTTTATGTCTCAGACAAACATGTGCAAAATTCTTTTTATTTGTTTGATAATAAAATTTTAATATAATAAGCTATTTAATAGTTTAGTATGATGTAATATATATTCATACTCTTTTAGTATATTGTTAAATATTTAATATAAGGTTTATTGATTATAACTTTGAACATATTTAGGTCAATAAAAATATAGATATACCATCTATATAATATTTTTTTAGAATCTAAACTATATTAATATTCAAAATGTCATTTTCTAGTATTGAAAATTACTTTAACTTGATGTCTTTTTTATAGTTATAATTTAAATAATGTCCCATTATAAATCCGAACATACAGACGTGTCTAATTTATTTTATCAATGACACCCTTTGGTGAATTCAAATGTAGTATACATTACTTTACTTTGTGTTTTACCCTAGTAATGTTAAATGTCTAATGTCCCGTTATAAATCCAAATATATCATAATTGTCCAATTTATTTTTATCAACGACATATTTTATTGTATTAAAATGCAGTATATTTTATAATTAAATATCTTTTCTCTAAAAAATATCGTGTTTTTCATATTATATCGTACCGAATTAAAAATCTAGTTGTTAATTAGATATATTAAAAAACATATTGTTAATAAAATAATTAGTTTTGGTAACTAATTTACATCACTTTTAATGAAAAAGAAGAATCATATAACCATTCATAAACAACAATTTAATCAAATTTTAGATCAAAATTATAAGGTAAATTTAAGGGACGCATAAAGAATTTGACTAACCAAAAATGTCGTGGCACATACCCAAAACCAAAAATCCCAATTACCAAAAATCTCGATTTCATAAATATTCTGACGGAGGAACACCATCATCATGTTGCGTTCCTATGTCGGAATGTCTAAACTGATCCGATGATCTCCAACTGAATCAAATCACACCCTTTTTTATAGAAGTATTCGGATGATAGTCATGCTGTGCAATCAAATTTCAAACGTACTTGTGATGCCAAGTTATCTATCGGTGTGAGAAGAGTAATTTTGAAGAAAGAAATGTCACAGAATGATGCTGCTAATGCGAATATTCAAGTGAGCCAAGTGTATTGGTCTCTCGTAGCTAAAGCTGATAAGAAGTTCTCCAAAATTAGGGATTTGCCCTATTACGAGCATCACAGGTCGGCCTTTTCCTCTTTTCTGTACTCCAATTCCTGTTCAAGTAAGATTATTATTATTTTTTAATCTTTGTTCTGATGTTTAGAATCCTAATTTTCAATATTGATACAAATTATATTTCCTTTGATTTGAATGTTTATGAAATCTATCTAGAGACGAGTCGTTAAGTGGGGTAAAGGGATAATTTTGTTGCTCCAATCAGTCACATTCGACCACCCAAACTTTACTGTAGTTGAAGTTGGCCTGATTAGCGTCCTGAATTGCCACTTGATTTATTTGAGACTCAGATATAGTTACAGTTCCCTAGAATTAAAGGAAACCATGAATTTTTTTTCTTTCAAATTCCAGGGTTTCAAATATTGACGTTGGGAAGAAAGGATTTCTCTAGTTAGGATTTTTCACTACAGTTGCAGTTTGTATGATCAATGATCTAATATGGTGTGGGTGCCAGTAAGGTCACAGTCACATTTTTATATGAGAAAATGTGCCATACTCGTTCATCATTGGAGGACACTTTTTGTAATAATTTTCCCTTGGGGACTGATGATGAATGTCCACAATTTTGGTCAGCCTGCAAATACATGTAACCACATATGCTCACACATAGTCCTTAAGAGAGTGACTACATGTGAAGATCACACTTCTGCTGATTGCAATTTATGATACATATATTTGATCGTTGAGTGACATCCACCAATTTGTTTTGAGTTGAAATCCTGATAATCTATTATACTTGAGTGGCCAATGACTTATTTTTTGGAGTTCCGGTCAGCCTCTCAATATACGTAGGCATAAAGCCACACACGAGGCGCATATTGATACATGTAATTCTACTTCCATGAATTACTACATTGTCAAATATGTATATGAACCTGAACCCCACAAATTAATATTGAGTTGGAATCCCGAAGATCTAGGATAAGGTCTAAGTTGATCAATTTTCTATTACGGGTTAGAAATTTATATGAATTTATTACACTTTCAAGTTCACATTACAATGAAAGATGGTTATTATATGCATTGACCAATTGACCAAATCAATCCAGTATTGTATCTAGGAAATAACTAACTTGACTTTAACATTGTACTCTAGCTTTACAATCAGTGAAATCGGAAACCGTTATCCATGCAGTAAGTTAGTTGCATGGACGATTTTCAAACAAAATATAACAAGAGAAGAGATTAATACAAAATACTTATGATGATGCTGCCAGGTGTTTACCCATGTTTTCTAGTAATGTAGCACATAAAGATATACATTAGTTTACAGGGTTTGAGGAATATGCTGGTTAGCAATGTCTAGAGGATGTGTGTTTCCGTGACAATTTCTATTGGTGTTAAAATTTAATAAATAGGGTTTATATTGACGAAAACCAACGTACTATTATATGTTTATTGATGGGTTAATATTAAAAAACGCTACGGACTTTCATGGATTTCTCGATTAAGTCATTGGATTTTTTATAGTGTTTTCCCTGGACAATTTTGATATTATTCAAAACTATATATTTGACTTGTTTAGTAGGTTATTAACCCGTGAACAATACAGTGAAGTCCAGTGACTTAATTGCAAAAATAGAAAAAGAAAGTTGTTTATTTTTTTTTCAATATTAAACCATTTGATGAACTAATTTTTACCGCTTAAACAGGGGTAGTATGTAAAAAATATATAGTTTTGAATAAGACAAAAATTGTGCAGAGACTTAAACACACGGAATAGAATTCCAATGGTTTAAGTGATAAATTCATGAAAGTTCTGGGATTATTGATTGATCCTTCGTGTCATTTTTTTCTCATTTATTTTTTTGTCGTATTTATTTTGGTCCTTCTATCTAGGATGGAAGGACCAAATTGATAAAAATGTAAAACTATGATGTTTCTCTTTTCAAATGACATATATGCAATAAAACCATTACACTTTCACATTTTTATCGGTTCAGTCCCTACGGCACTTTATTTTTTCTAGTCAGAGGGACCAAAGTGAATAAAACAAAAAAGTTGTAGGGGTTTAAGTGGGAAAAAAATTGACGGAGGGACTAAACCGACAAAAATGTGAAAGTATGTTGGTTTTTTTCAATATAAACCCTAATAAAATTTGTAAGTTAGTAACAAGTTGACTTTAAGCTGTCACATTTTAATGCTCCATAACATATATAAATTTGAGATAAAAGGCAATGGATCACAAAGATGTTACCGGGCTTGTTCGTACAACCTTAGAATGCCTCAGTAACAGGCCCAGGTTTTGTAGCCCCAGTTGCATCATTGGAAAACCAGAGGCACAGTCGAAAAGTGGGGGAAAATCGAAAATTTTATGCTGTTTTTGCAGAATTTACCAGGTGCATGGGCTACCCCATAATCAACTTAGGCGGTAGGTCCACCCATGCTCCCATAAATTTTGTCTGTCATTTGGATAACTGTTTAATTTTTAAAGTTTATAACTCTGAAATGCATGGACAAAGTGGTCTTGCATCAGGTATGATACATACTTCTATAAGGTGTTCAAAGTTTATACAAAATTATGGAAATTTCAACAAGAGAATAGAAACAAGTTGGTGGAAGAAGGTCTTAAGAGATGGGACATTGGTGACATCGCGTCCAGAATTGGCCAGCTTTATTTTGGGCAATATATGAGAACAAGTCAAGCGAGTTATCTATCAGAGGCATATATCTTCTATGAAGCAGTCTTAACGCGAGAGTATTTTAAAGATGGACTATTCCAGGATCTAAACCTCGCCAACAAACAACTGAGGTTCCTTGCAAGATTTTTGACAGTGTGTCTGGTGTTGAACCGGCGAGAAGTGGTGCATCAGTTGGTGAATCAGCTCAAAATGTTGGTTGCTGAGTCCAAGAGAACATTCCAGGTAATTGGTCTGCACATTGTACTGTTAAATGCAATTCCTAGTGATATTATGTTTTTTTGTAATTAGTGCCGATAAGCTTGTTATGAAAGTGAGATTGCTTTTATATATCTTGATGATGTAAAAAGTTTCATGTTAAAAAGCAATTTGTAATGGTCATCATCAGCTTTCCAATAAAGATGAAACCAGTACTCATTATATTTGATTCCTTCAGATGAGATGATTCTATTTTATGAATTTGTATGGCATAATTGGCAGAACACTTTGCCTACATTTTTAACTGGATAAATGAAATGACATAATGTCAGGAAGCCGACTTCAAGGAATGGAAGCGGGTGATTCGAGACGTAACTAAATTTCTTAAAGTTGACACAGCGTTTATGAATATCATGCCTCTGAGATATAGCATTGTGTTAGATCTCGATCCAGATAGTCTACCATGTGCTCCCTGCATTGAAAGAAAGCTAAAATTGAGAGATGCGATTCTTTGCAGCTACCATCCAAATGAGGTACTTACCTTTATGTTAATAGCAACAGATAACATGTTTTTAAGTGGAGATTTCGGGAATGTTTTCCTTATTCAGCCTCACTATCTTCTGGTATTTGCATTTCTTATTCAGGTTAAGTTCTCAGAGCTCACTATTGACAATTTCAGAATGCTTCAATGTTTGGAGTGGGAACCCAGTGGCTCATTTTACCAATCAAGTGGCAACCCTGTTACTGGTGCTGGGATTAACGCCAGTCAAAATGGGGGCCCTCTAGGGCCCAGTCGTATTAATTATTCTCAGGAGATCACTGATCCAACATTGCCTCCAAATCCGCGTAAAGCAGTCTTGTATCGTCCATCCATCACACATTTTATTGCTGTGAGTGCTAATGTTCAAATAATAGTTGTCTCCTAAATGGGCATTATGCTAGATTGCTAGTTCAAAATTCAAAAAGTATCAATAGATAAACATAGTTTGGAAGCTTGCCAGGCATGCTGATGCTATACTTGATAACAGGTTCTGGCCACGGTGTGTGAGGAGCTCCCTCAGGATGGGGTTCTCTTGATATATATATCTGCTCCAGGTGACATAACCTTTTCTCTTATTTTGCCTTTTGTTATGTTAATTATTAACACATGCAACCTTTAATTTGTTTTAGGAAGTGGTACACAGGCGTCGACGTCTCCTGCTCGAATGGGAAATTTTATTGCTGATACGGAGAACATTGTGAACAGCATACAACCTAACACGATGCAAGCAGATGCTGTATCTACATTGCAGTCTTGCTCTGTGTGTGACAACATATCATCTTCATTAGAGAAAACTGTGGGGGATAGTTCAGGTTACCATTCTGGAGGCTTAAGTCTTGGTTCTCAGGGAAATGGAGGTACATTTACTGATCGACGATGTTTCTCAGTTGCAATTACTGAATCAGCGATCTTTTTCACCTTAAGTAATCTTTTGTATATCTAGCGATTTGCCTCTATGCTGAAGTGCTGATTTCTAGCATTAAACATATCAATTTTCAGGATTTACTTTACACATTACTCATCTTCCTATTCTCAGTCAAACTATTTTGATGTAGATATGAAATTGATAGGTAAACTATGAGCTAGAATCGTCACAGCAAATACATGTGCAAAATTGGATGAGTGACTAGAAATGAAGACTAAAATGAAACTGATACTTGTCCATGCACAAGACCCAATCCCTCTTTGTAGTAATTCTTGACATCATGACCAAACTTGGCAAACACCAATAAAAACACCGAGACTCACCTGTACTGTGGTAGCAATTACCAAAATGTTGATCATCATACTCCTATTAGTCCTTCAGAAAGTAATGTAGAGTAATTGCTAATTATTTTTCTTAAGCTCATTCTTAACTTCTTGTTATTTTTTTTTTTAAATTTGAACCACACACGTAACACGTTTACTTCTTCCAGAGTTTTCTTTTTCAAAGTTTCTTGCTTTCATTCTGTGACTCTTTTGCCAATCCGGTTCTGTAACATATGGCAATGCAATCTGCCTCTGAATTGCATCTGAAGGATTGGTGGAGGAAGAGAAAAGCTGCTTCTGGGCAGTTGGAGTGGTAGAAGGCTGTAGAAGCAAATGTAAGGTTGGGATTTCTTGAGCAATCTCACTAGGAATAAGCAGGATTTGAGATTGGAATGGTCCTAAAACATGAACTTTAGCTGTCATTTTACGGGTTTAGCAGAAGGAATCTTAACTATGTAATAGACAAGATTCGAGGTTGGAAGCTACTCCCCGTAGCTTTAGCTACATATAGAAGATCCTTGATGTTACAAATAACTTCTGCAAAATTTTTTGCATTCCATAAATTAGAAACTCCAACAGCCCTAATTATGAACAGAAGAGTTGCTAATGACTCCAACTGAAATAAATAGCGAGTTCTTTGATAGAATTATGATGTTTCTAGCATTAAAGAATCTGTCTAATAACAGCTTTCATCTCAGGGTTTAATCTGATTTATCCTTGTGACTTGCTTCCATTTACGAGAAGGCCACTTTTCCTTGTTATTGACAGCGACAACAGTAAAGCTTTTCAGGCAAGCAATTTTTTTTTTAAAATTCCACATTCGGAATTCTTACTTCTCATTTACGCTGTGTCCTCGAAACTTTTTTAATCATGGAAAAGAATGGAAATAAAAGGAAACCAAGAGAACTAAAATTAGTTTGTGTTCTTTTGGATTTTTTAGGATGGAAAGGAAATGAAAAGAAAAGAAATTATAGTCTTTTTGCCTCTAAAATTTTTCCTCCCAAAAATGGAGAGAAACCAAAGGAAAGAAATTATCTATCTTCTTTCTCTTCCTTTCCTTTCTTTTATTTTCTTTCCACCCTCGAGAACAAAGTGTTAATATGTTGATATGCATATGACAGTTCGTTGCAAGATGAGTTGCCTTTTGCCTAGATATTATGAAGATGTGTCTATTAGTTGAATATAATATATGATTAGTTGATTACTTCTACTAAAATTTCTTGTTAAGGGAAATTATCATGAAAGGTCAAGAAGGGTTTGGAGCTAGAATTGACCCAGTGGCGGACCCAGGTTTCCAGGTTGCCGGTTGCACGAAAATTTTGAATAACTAACTTAAAGTAACAAACTTGATTATTATCATATTGGGCAAGCTTTAATGTCTACTATGGGACGCTGATTGTTGTTGAAGTGTTAATGTCTACTTAAATAATTAAGGGCAAAGCTGTGAAAGCTCAAGGCGCACCTAAGCGCAAAGGGCTCCCAGGGGCCTAGGCGTGATGTGCATGCGCAGGCACGTGCCTCAAAATGCGAGGCGCATCATGTTAAAAAAATGAAAAAAATTATGTATATGATGTCTAGTTGTCTACACAATTTAACTAGCAAAAAAAAACATTTATAATATAAAAAAAACTATGTTCTATGTTGCCTAGTTGTATTAAGACATAATACCAAGGTGTTGTCTTTTGCATAAGTGATAAGTGACTGAAAACTGATCGCAGTGCTGATTGATAAGTGATTGACACTGATTACTGATTAATAAGCTCGTTTCTTTTGTATGCTGAATCTGTATTATATATATAAATCTAAGAACAAAACTTGAACACAAGAATAATACGCTTATATCAACTTTCTTTAACATATAAACATAAATAAATCTGAATAGTCAAATTTGTAAATAAATATAAAATGTATTTCAACATTCTTTACCATATAAACAAGAAAAAAATTGGAAAAATCAAGAATCTTTAACATATAAACATGTATTTCAACTTTCTTTAATATATAAACAAGAAAATATCTAAAACATCAAGAATCTTTAACATATAAACATGAATTTCAACTTTTCTTTATCATGGTCGGAGAGCAGGTGGGGTGTAGTCAGATTGGAATTTTTTATCATAATTTCTAAATTATAAATCCAACTTGTTCATAAATAGTCAAATATAAATATTTAATTACACCAATGTTATTAAAAGCCTGCGCCTCTGCAACTAAGTCCCTCAGGCCAGCTATTTCAGGCTTGGCGCCTTTAAGATGTTCAGGAGCGCCTTGTACGACTAGTCCTAGGGAGTTAGGCGAGAGTCGAGGGTCTTGTTTCATAAACATCTATTAGGAATTTAAGACATAAAACATAGTTTGCATGGTCAATTATACCCCCAGAAAACATCAAAGGTTGCCTATTTAGAAGGTTGACTTCGTCCTTCTGGTTTGCCTTACGCAATCTTTTGGAACATTTTACTTTGTTTGCCACTACTAATAATTATGGATTGAGGTAGTGTATTTGATATTATATCTATAATTCTACACGATATGCTTTATTTTGTCTTTATGGTAACATTGTCATGTAAAGTATTTTCTAAATTTTAGTTGGTTCACTTCGCTCGGGCCCTCGCCTTTTTGCGCCTCTCGACTTAGTCCCTAATCAAGGCATGTCGCCTCAAGTGCGACTTTCGCTTTTAATAACATTGAATTACACAAACATAATTTCAATGTATTTTCTAATAACTTAAATTATTTTTAGCAAAAAAATTATTTAGTACATTAACGTAATAAAATAGTTTGATGAAAACATATAAAAGATAACAATGGAAAAATATTTTATTAAATGAAACATATGATAAATGGATTTTTAATAATTAAATTGAATATATAAAAGAAACGTAAAATAAATAAATTAAATATTCTAATGGGGATAATTTTTATAAAATAAAAAATAAATATATTTTATAAAATAAATATATCTTGAAAAATAAAAATGTATAAATAATTCTAATAATTAAGGAGAGAGGGAGGAGAATTGTTTTTAGATTTAGAATAAGTGGGTAAAATATGCTGATTGAATAA
Organism: Centrapalus pauciflorus; assembly: GCA_020465985.1. Taxonomy (NCBI): domain Eukaryota; kingdom Viridiplantae; phylum Streptophyta; class Magnoliopsida; order Asterales; family Asteraceae; genus Centrapalus; species Centrapalus pauciflorus. The sequence goes on from JAANYP010006648.1 coordinate 390,423, forward strand.
ATGATGATTTACCACTTATTGCTTATTGGAAAAGAACGCACTTATTAGCCAAAATCACTTACTGAATAAGTAAAATGACTAAATAAGCACTTATTGTAGGAAAAAGAACACCCCCTAGTTACCAACTATGTAGTTGTCTAGTTGCATAAAAACATATGTATGATGCCTAGTTACTATAGTTGTCAATAGCGACGATAGCAGTCGCTATAGCGAATAGCGTAGCGTAGCGGCTATCGTCCGCTATTACCTTTTTTTATTTATTTTTAAATATATTTTACACACATACACACACACAAAAGACCTATTTACAAGAATTAGATGCTCTATGATTGGCTTTTAATAGTTTTAAAGACTTTATTTTGAAGTTAAAAACTTAAAATGTTAAATACATTAAACAATTTAACGTAACATATAAATTTTGGCTTTAATACTATATCTCGCTAAACATGAAATAGCGGCCGCTATTGCTACGCTCAATTGTAGCATATAGGTAGCTTGTCGCTATCGTCCGTTGTTCGCTATCAACAACTATACTAGTAGTTACATAATAAAGAATTGTTATATCAAGAAAACATATGTATGATGGCTAGTTGAGTAGTTGTCTACCCTTCTTAAACTCGTATTGCAACCGAGGCGCACCTTAATCGGGAAAAAGCCCCACACGCTGGGCCTTATGAGCCTCAGACTCTCAAAGCCTAGGCGCGCCTTTAACAACTATGATCAAGGGTGCACAATTATTCAGCCTGGACTGAGAAAACCCGAAGAACTGAACTGGGATTGGAACTGGGGCTATGTTTTGTTCAGTTCTTTGTTCAAGAATTTTCAAAATCAGTTCTCGGGTAGGTTTGATCCAGTTCGAAACCAGATTCCAGCTGGTCCTCTTATATTTCAAACTTCAAATGACATCGTATTAGGTGTATACTTTTTTTTTTCTCCTAATTTTAACAGACCCCATTATGTTTTTGGTTTCATTCTGGTACCAGTTCAGTCCAGACCAGTTTGGTTCCAATCCCATGCACAACCCCACATTTGAATATTTGATAATTCTCAATAAGCACAAAAATAAGTAGACCTTGTATCTTGGTAACAGACCTTTAAAGTTCCATCTGTTGCCTGTTAGGTGTATGTTAGTAGCATGAGGCCTAATTAATCCACTTATTCATGAGGGACTTATTTCAGAAGTGCTTAAACATTATTCTACGTGAAATATGGTTCCAGCAGTTTAAATTGTATCTGCGTTTCCTACGAATCATATAGTTTGATGATAATACTAGTTTATTGCATGGACTTGTTCGTTATCTTATTTTGGACATCTGGACAGGCCATAAACAGGGCTGAGAAAGGACAGCCAGTTGCGATTCTCCTATCTCCAAGCTCTCCATGCCCTATACACGGTGCCATAGATCCTCGGCATCTAACTGGCAGCCAGTTCACCAGTTTTCTCACAGCCCCTTTGCAGGCGTTTATCATCCTACTTGGCTTTTCAGGATCCGACATCCAAATGGTATGCCTTTTTGTCTTTTTGCCAAATTTGACCACGTTGGTTGCTGTACGTTGGCATAATGGTAGATTGGTAGACTAAAACAGAGATCATAATTTCAGGAGAAGCTCAACAAGGCACAGAAGGTTCTTTCCTCATGTTTAGATAAGTGGGGAGAGATGTTGACATCTTTTGATGCACTTCATCCCGTCTGGGCTCAAATTTTAGGGGATCCATTCCTTCGGCGGCTGCTTTTACGGTACATTGCAAAACCTTTGCCATCCCATTTTACAAGGAACTACGAACAATTTTGGAATTCATTGGTTTGGTGCAACTAAAAGAAATTAACTGTGGTTATGAACTTATTCTTGAGCATTAGTAAAATCATTCCATGTTCATCCCAGCTTTATCAAAACTATCAGTTTGATACACATACTTGGACTTTAAAGTACCTAGTTGTAATGATTTTTCTATAGACCTAAATATTTAGACAGCGTAAGTTCTGGAGGAGGATGATGCCAAATAACATTAAGGGTTTGTCTAAAGCATCTCACTGGGAAATATTGTCAATTTGATCTTGAGCACTTTCAAGAAATAGAAAGCTGGCGATTTGGGGCTCCCTTACATGAGAAAGTGTAATGTCTTTTGGGACGGAGACATTGGAAGCAGGTTTAAGAAAACGAAATTCACATACGGATCTGGGATCTCACACGTAGGGAAATGATCAAGACCTAGAAAAGTAAATACAAAACAGAAAATGGAAAACACAGGATATATGGGGCTTGGTCCATGAATGACATACGTCCAAGGTTGCACTACCGAGTCTTTTCAGTAGTTTCGGATTGGGGCTTACTATTACATAAGAGACATAATTATAAGAGAAAATTAGGCTGAAAATCCATTACAGGCCTGGGCCAATTTATAATTTTTCTTCTAGGGTTTTCTGCCCCTGGAAACCCCTTCAAGGTTAGATTCCCCCTTGGTAATGGTGAATAAACCACCTGACAACAAATTAGATCCATAACTTAATACAGAAGAAAGGGGGAAGTGATGGAGAGAGGGTGGAGGTGGGGTGAGGTAACGATATCAAGTTAATGTTAGATAGTTTCTTTATTAAGTGTCTATAAAAGGTTATTATTTTATTTGAAAGGCAAGTTAACCCCAAGAAGCTGAAACTTGTGGGAGTCAAACATAGGACCTCCTTTAGAGGATCCTAAGGCTCAACCACTAAGCCAACCCTAGGGGTTTCTAAAAGGTTAAATATTGTCAGGGTGACAAAAACACTGAGAAACTAAAACGAATTTGGAACTTACTATCAAGGAAAGTTCATCAGTTTTTTTATTCGGAATGTAGGGAGATTGGACATGCTTGGATCCCTTCATAGGCACTAAACATCTGGTCGTATCTTTCTCAAAGTTGGTTTTCTGTTGTTATTGTTGTTTTTTTTTCTTTGGGGGGTGGATATTTAAAATTTCCATCCTTGAAAGGTGGATTCCTTTAAGCAAGCTATCTATACAGGCATTGGATATTTGCTTTGTATTATGTGGTTTTCAAATTCACGATGTTACAATATGTCTTAATCTATATACATCAATTAATACTTGATATGAGTATATGATAATTTAACAGTATAATAAAGTATACTGGTGGAATAATTGCGGAGGAGGTATTTATCCACATCATTATAACACAGAAACATTGTTGTCAATGTAAGTTGATTTTAATACAGTGCAAGTCTTTAAATTTAGCATCTTGGTGTATTTTATTGGTTTTTTAAGATAACATCACTTTTGTTGGTATAATTATCAGACCACTAAATTTTCTTACATTAAAAAAAACCAGGATAATCATTTATAAATGGCGCAATCTCAACTAAGAACTAGTTGATGGATCAAATATAATTTTCTACTGATGGAAGAAGTTTTGCTCTGTTTTTAACAGTTATTTTTTTACGTATTACTTTGGTTTAGGTTGTTCCCTTTCTATATATACAGTATATTTTGGATCCAAAGTTTAAAGGTTGAAACATCTTTTGACCTTCCAGGTTTATATTCTGTCGGGCAGTGCTAACACTATATGCTCCTACCTCCGGCAAAAAGGAATATCTTCCTGAATGTTCGCCTTCACTTCCTGATGCTTTCTTGCCAACAACTCCATCGTCTATCACAGCAGTTCTACAAATAGCTGATATATTTGGTGCAGCAACGATGTTCAACAACATCAGGGAAAGGATCATGCTTCCTGATGAACAGGTTTCATCTCCATGACACTTTGCTTAGGCAGAAAATAGTGTACCATTAGTACGATTTTACAAGTGTTAATTTCTCTTTTGTTTTGTTATATATTTATGGATTACCATCCTTATTTCTCTTGTATACGATAACTGCAAAGATCTGTTTTAATATATCAGTTACAATTGAGGGATATCTACACCAGTAGTCACTGCATCAAATCTGTGCAGCAAGTGTAAAAGTGCAGATCATAAGGCATTACATGATTCGAGTGACTATAGTTCTTAGCGTACCATAGTGGACTAATATTTCTGTGATATTTATGGGCATTTGTTTTATCTTTTGATCAAATATGCATTTGTCGGGAACCTCACATCACTAAAACTTTAGCAATTTGTCTATCTGTTCATCCATCTTGCATAACGTGAATAGCATGATTTAAGCCCAGAGCCTGTACTAAAATGCATTGAACATTCAATTGTTTGCACACAATTCTAGAAAACATGGGCAATTTTGGTTAAAGTTGTTTTTCCATAATGCCCTTTTGAAAAGATGGGTGTCCCATGCTTGGCCTTTTTTGCTTAAAATGGGCTGGAGTTGGTAACTTTCATGTGATAGCAAGCGTGATAACCTATTATGTTGTCTCTCTGTATCCCCCCTGAATCTAGGAATTTCTATGAACATAGTGTTTTGTACGTATCATTGAATGTTTGAAAAATATGATATGGCACTCAGAGCACAGTTTTTCTTTCTTCGAGTTTAAGATTTCATTTTCATCGGATTGTCATGTCATCGTTTCACTATTTATATGATCATCTAACCTTTATAGTCCATTAAACTCTATAAAATTTAATAGATTGCATCTATTGATACCTTATTTTTTGTTTGTTAACAAATTTATAAAAGAGTATGATATTGCGTAACATTCAAATATTTACATTAACTATAAATTATGGATTACATAGAAAACCTCAAGTTATTCTTTTCTTATTGGTTTAATGAAATTTAGACATTAGAACCCGGTTTTTCAAGTTTTTAAAACCCGGTTCACAAATTATAACCGGGGTCTAATTTCCAAAATTTCACTGAACCAATAACAAAAGAATAACTTGAGGTTTTTTATGGAAAAAAATAACATGGAGGGACGAAAACGCAAAAAACATGAAAACATGTTGGTTTTTTTCATAATAAACCCTTTCTAATATATACATACATTAAAGTTCGTTTATAAAAGTAATACATTTTATAAACTTGATTATATATTATATTATTATATAGGCTATTTACCCTACGTATTACTTTTAATACGAAGAATGATTGAATTGTACCTGAGAGAACGGGTTTGTCCACCAAGGATTTAGTGGAACTTAACTTGATTAAGAAATCCATTAAGGTTTTAAGGTATCAACTCGACTTTAGGGCTCCATTATTGGAGCATAAAGCAAGAAAAGTTAAAATTAGGGTTTTATTATTGGAGGAAAAAAGCTGGAACAATACAATGAAATATTAATAGAAAACTTGATTTGACATCCATGGTTAAAATGTCTGTGTACTTATTATATGTATATAATCATGTGATGCATCGTGTAGTTGACAATTTATTTTGGAGTACAACGTGGATTTTGAACTATATAAATAATTTAGAAAATCCACATAAGCATATAGATCTTTTTCATACTTCTAAAAACAGTTACACAAATATAAGATCATTACCGGTAGAATCAGTAATCAAAAGTACCATCTCAACAATAAATTTTAATTACAAGTATCAATAGGATAAAAAATAACTAGATTAGTCATTTGAGTAATTTCAGTAAAATAACATACGTTTGTACGACTTTAACCCAATTTTAATTAATATTCATAAAAATCCTTATATAAATCTATATATAAACTTCAAATCTATATATAATAAACAAGAACATTTTTTACCACTTGTCATCATATTAAGCCTTTACTTTTTCATTTTCCCTCCTAAACTTCCTTAATTACTTTATTTAATATGTAATGTAATTAATTGACCAACTTATTCCCTTCAATGTTTTTTAAATTTAAATATCAACCAACTAACTACATTTCAATAAAAAAATCTTTATATTTAAATCAAAACTATATTTTAATAAAACCTTCACTTTTTTACTTAATTTGTTGTTTTTTGTTGATAATTTATTTAAATCATAACTATATTTTAATAAATATCTATTAACCGATAATGTTAGTACAAATAAAATCTTTTATGTTTGTTTATTTAAATACCAATATTTATAAGTTTTTGGTACAGAAGTATATACTTTATTATTTCATAGTATTTCAATAACTCATTTATAGTAGTTTATCATTAGTATTTTAAGATATTTTTTATATTTATAATAAAATTTTAAGTTTATTTACATGTTTTAAGAAATAAATAAATTATTATAGTCAGTGTAATACACGGGATAATACACTAGTAATTATTTATAAAATAAAAAACCTTAAATTATATCAATTAAAAATATATAAATACGTAATAAAATTTTAAAATAAAATTCTGAAAATAAAATAATATTATACTTTAAATTAAAACATACATTATTAATAAAGAGCTTCAGAAAAGATAAACAAATAATTTTATTTATAAAATAAAATAGAAGGTAAATTTAAATTATTACTTTTAATATACATAAACTTCAATAAATAATTAACTCTATTTAGTATTTAACATTCTAATGATATTACTGTCATCATTATCTATTTAAAATTTGTTAATTTTTAGTTGATCTAAATAGTAATTTAAAAACAATATCTTAAAAATATATAATGCATCTATGAACTTCAAATAATATTTATAAAGTAAAAATCTTAAATTATATCAATTAAAAATATACAAATATATTAAAAAACTTTAGAAAGAAAGATTATATTTGAAAGAAAAAAAGATATTAATAACATATGTCACAACATCTTTTGTTTTTTATTATATAAGTTTTATTTAATCAAATTATATATTAAGAATTAGTCATGTATATAAGTATATAGTGTCATCAATAAACAAAACTTAAGTTCCTTTTGTACTCCATAATATCATGGAATTCCCTGCGACGACCAATTAAGACTCAAACAAAATGTCTTAATTGATCTCGGTTAGGTTCAGTATGGGTTTTCGTTGATGATGATTAGAACGTACCTTTTTAATTCATGGAGCTAATTAAATAACTGTGATAAACCATAATGTAAGAGAAAACTAGCTAGTTGATCGACAGTATGTGGTTATACACACACACACATACACACACAATACACCATAATTAAGAACGTAAATGACATTTAAACCTAGCTAACTAATACATTTAGATAAACTGCGTACACTAGTTAGGTCTAATGTTCAATTCGATCTGTTTATTGATGTGAAAGCTTGACCTTTACGCATTTCAAATAGAGGTAGATTGGGGTTGCAACATGATTTGTTTGCATAAAAATATGATCCGCGATTACACACACTATATACATATTCTTACATGTCCTTAGCTAACATTTTACTACTACTTGTATACTTTCTTACTAGCTAGTTTGGTTATTAAGATAACACGTATTTCAAGAACATACATACATACACATATAGAAATGAGATCGAATGAGAAGTTAAATATTTATGAGAAATGTTGTATCAAGAAACAAATTATCATGATTCAACAAAAAAGTGTTGTATCAAAAGGGGACCTATCAAAAAATATATTATAATAAAAGATGGGACCTAAATTTGTTGTTAAAATATATTGCTCCTTTTATTTCTAGCAAATATTTATTTTTTCATAGAATCCACACACACACATATGTATATTCAAGTTCAAAAGAATACCTATGAAACCCAGTTTACCCGAAGGTAGCTAATATAATTTTGTAAATACCAATAGGGTTTAGCCCATTTGGTAAGAGGGGTGTGATATAAGTGTGAGGTCACGGGTTCGACTTCCGTCGAAGGCAAGTTGGAATTTAGGTGGTGGAAGTAAATTCTGAAGTCCCCACTCGGGGCAAATGAGTAGTTTAGGACTAGATTAGTTTGCTGTTATATATATATATATATATATATATATATATATATATATATATATATATATATATATATATATATATATATATATATATATATATATATATATATATTCAGGTTCAAGTGAGTACCATCCATTATGCAGCGCACCAGAAGGTACCACCCTTAAATGTAATTTTTTTGAAATTTTTTTTCATGAACATGTTTTAATTAACATTATGAAGGTCATATGTGAATTTCACGCAAATCCGAACACTCTAAGTGCATGAAAACACGCATCACATAAATGTGCGTTCACATATATGCAAATTTATGTAAGTGTGTGTTCACATCATTTTTTAGGAGCTAGGATATGTGAATGTATGTGAAACTTACATATGGTCTTCATAACGTTAATTAAAACATGTTTATGAAAAAAAATATTAAAAAAACTTTTTTTAAAGGTGGTACCTTCTGGTGCGCTGCATAAAGGATGGTACTCTCTCGAACCATATTCTATATATATATATATATATATATATATATATATATATATATATATATATATATATATATATGATATGTAAATTTCGCACACATTCATATTCTTTATGTCATTAAAAATCCCGTGAATAGTTATTAACTTTCATGTGAATGCTCTTGTAAGTGATTATCATTCACATGATTTTAAGGGCCCAAATAATATAAAAATTACATATCATGTAAACATTGATTTAAATATTCATACAAGTACATGAAATCATGCATCACATAAATATATGTTCACATATATAAAAATTTATGTAAGTGTAAGTTCATATCATTTTTCTTTATAATGTTAATTAAAATGTGTTTTTTTAAAGATGGTAAATTTTGATACGTTGCATAATAAGTTATACTCGCTATAACCCTATTATATATATACACACACCCCTCATAGCAGTTCATCATCTAACTATATTAGGTATTGGAAATTGTTGAATTGGATTCTCCTTAATGTACTTCCATAAAAGTTAGTGGATAGGGTCGAGAGTCTAACTTACTTTGATTTAATTATTGAAAAAGCCATTCTTCTATAGTTCTATTCTATATATATGGAGATAGATTATAATATTTTGGGGGCCCATTCCATTTGTTTGATATAATGACATTTAAGAAAAAAAAAATGTTTTTTAATGGCATAAAGTTTGGTGGTATGGGAATATTATATATATGGCAGATAATTTCTGGCTCCAACACACTATTATTATTACTTTACTAAAATATTTAATTAAAATAATTGATCATTGGGGGCCACCGGATTTGAGCGTGGATTAATGATAATTAAATTTTAATCTTAGGCCCGTAGAAAAATTTCTGGCTTGGCTTGGTTGATGATACAACCAATGAAAATTAATTTTTAATTTAATAAAATATAAGGTCATAGATAAAGACTTCTGTTTAATTATTTAACTTTTCTAATAACTTGAGGCAAGCTATATATAGTTTATTTATTTAATTTCTTTCTCTCATATAGTAATTTAAAGTTTTGGATATTATAATTTATTAATTAGCAACGACATTGAATAAAAAAAATAGACAAGATATATATACAAATAAAATTAAACCTGGTCTTGTTTTCAAATTAACATTTGCGTATTTAACAAATAAAATAATGTGAAAATGGCAACATCTTTTCATTGAATGATTGAATTTAATTGAGAGATCCATGAAAGCTAATTAAGATGATCTTGGTATATATACTTCAAATTATATAAGTGTCTAGCTTTATGGAAAATTAGTCTCCATTTTCCAAAACAATACACATAATTAATTTTTAACTCTATCTTTAATATTCAAAAAAATAATGTCGTTTTAATTTAATATTTAAGTGATTAAACAAATGAATCACAAAATGTAATTACACACAAACTTCCGTCTAAATTTATGAATAAAGTTTTTTTTAAAGAATTTATGCATAAACTAGTGGTTCAAGAGAACTATTTTTACAATCATATATACATTTTTTTTGGAAGGCTAGAGTTTATAAACCAAAAAAGACTAAAGAGGAAAATTACAAGGTTCCTCTTCAAACAGGAGATCGAGATAACCCAAGTCAGACTAACCAAAGAACCACAAGACAATCCCTAAAGGAAAGGAAAAACTAATACGAAACCTAACCAAAGTCTAAAGAGATGTCTCATAGGGATTACAAGTCCAATTATCAATAGATCTTTTTTATTTATCTATATATGTAACAAACTAATCTTTTTATCAATCAATTCATACAAGCATTTTTTATTTATTTACCATTTTTATCAATATACACCATAACACAATGAATGTGTGTTTGTGTGTGCATGTGTGTATGCAATCAATGTATACACAAACTCAATAAGACCGCCTAAATAGTAAACTAACTTAAGTGCAAACGGAGTGGTCACTCTGAGCACCATCGAGGTTGCCTCGATCATAGGCTATACCTAGTAGGGAATACCACCCAGACTTCTTCAGACCCGACCAAAACCTCCCGCTTCGGTCTTCCTACCTCTAAGCGGCTTCCTCCTCTCTATCTCTTTCTATAAGTCTATAAATAATTGGTATTGGGATAAAAAGAAGAGTATTTTCATCATTTCAAAAGATACAAAGATGAAAGGAATGAAAAGAAACAATCGTGACAAGAAAAACGAGATTTGGGAATAATGGGCACTTCTACCACCCTAATTAAGCATTTTAGTTAGTTTCATTTATGTCAATTTCATAATAAATTAGTAACAAGATATAAAATGACAAATAACATTGGTTAACTTGTAGCAAAATTCATAACGTTGTTCAAACTAAATATAAAAAAAAGTTCAAGGCTTGGTTGTTTTGGTTTATTTGGATACGCGCGATATGGTTGTACATGTGGTGGATGTGTCTAAATGAACCCTCTCTATGTGTCAAATGAACCCCTATTTTATGTTTATCCATTCACATCAATTTGTTTTTTTAATATATTTTAAATATTAAAATAGACACATAAATTCATATTTTTGACGAAGAATTTAAATAACATAAACCATACGTGAGTAAGATGAAAAACTAGAAGTATAGTAGGTGGTAGGGTAAAGGTGTTAAAATTAAGATTGAAGAGTGATGGGGAATTGAAGTTAGGTAAAATTGATGTGGAAGGAGATGAATTAAAGGGTGATCCAAGATCTTGTAGGCTATAATATAATAGATCAGTTGGATCACTGGATTGGCTTAACTTCAGATCGATCAGTACTGTCACACTACTGATTCTTTTTCTTTCTTTTTTTTTTTTTTTTCTGCTTCTGGTGTTGTTGTTGTGTGTGTTTTCAATCGAGTGTTGTTGTGTGTCATCTCTTCATTGGCTGTTGCCCTAAATTTGTGGGGGCTCCCTTGGTCCGTCTTCCTTCAATTCCTAGCTTCTAGCTTTAGGGTTTTAGAAATTAGAAATTCAGTCAGTCAATACTTTTCTGATAATTTTGCAGAACTCCCTTTCCCTCCCTCCCTCATATACCTAATGCTGCCACAGCCAGACTCATTTCCTCAATAAAACACCCATCACAGACAGGTCGTCAGCATTAGCCAGCTAGGGTTTTCATTCATTCATTCATTCCATCTTCTAATTAATTAAACTTCAATTAATATAAACATATCAATATTACTTTTAATTATGCTTGCCTTTTTTTCTTGAAGTAATTATTATTGTTTTTATTTACACTCCAGACACATATATTATACATGTATCACCTCAGCTCCTCTCCTCCTATTCTTTACATCGATCTCTCTCTTGTTTTTGAAACTTAAATATACTGATCATGGCTAAACTAGCTACTCCAGCTCCATCTTTTATCTCATGAATATACAAATAATATTTTTCATCATAATAATACTTAACATGGCAGGGTTTCTCTATATCCAAAAATATATTTTAATCAAATATATATATACCATCACTTTCGAGTTAATTAACAATGTGGATACAGTACGTACGAGGGTTAAGCATTATGTACGTAAATTAATTATTGGGAGTATCGTATAAAGTTCATACTTTGTGAAAAGTGTGGGCATAAGCATTATTAACAAAACTTAAATTTATTTGGGTATGTTTTATAGGGGCACATCAAATCTGAGTATTTTTATAATTATTCCTTAATATTATATCAATTAGTGTTTAGTTATTAATTTTAAGATAGATTTGATAAAATGCAAAAGAAATATGAAAATTTAAAATGTTTTTTCATAATTGAAATATATATGTATATATCAAAGAGGTTTTCTTAGATATATTTGTCTAGTTCATCGAAGACACACACATATAATGAGGTTCAATATATGGAGAATTGATATTTATCGGAGAATCTTGGGAAACCACAATGCATTGCAAAAGAAAACATTGTGCATCACATGGTAGTTATTGTACACCATAGAAAATGGATTGTGCATCATGCAGGGATCGTTATGCACAATCATCTCTGCGTGCATCGAAGCCCCCCGTGTGATGCATAATTCTCTTGTGTGATACACATAATCCTCCGTATAATGTAAAATCCGTTCGTTTGATGTATTATGCAATTTTTCCTGATGCATTGTGGTTCTCCGATAAATTTTGGTTTTCCATCGAACCTCATATACATACATATATATATATATACATATATATATATATATATATATATATATATATATATATATATATATATATATATTGAGGTTCAATTGAGAACTTTTATGCACTGAGGCACCTCTAGGAACTTTTGTGCACCAAAGAATCAAATAAGGGTGCACTAAGGGTATTCCTGGAATATTGAATGTGTAAAATTAAATATATGGAATTAATTATAATAGGTAAATTAGAATTAAATAAGGAATAAATATTCAAAAAAAGTAATCACCTCCTCATATCTCTCTCTATCTTTATTTCTCTCTCTCTCTCTCTCTTTCTCTCTCCCTACCATATCCAATACCACCACCACCATCACCTTTGTTGTAACCACCTCTCCACCGTATCTCTCTTTCTCTAGCTCTCTCTCTCTCACCATATGCATCGAGGAACCCCGCCAACCACTACCGGCGCCGCCACCGCGATGATGATGAACAAGAGATGCAACCGATGATGAACAATATGATGAAACACGATGAACGAAGAAGATGATGATGAACACGTTGATGCATCCATTGAAAGTTTGAAACAATGATGTTGATGATTAACAACAATGCACCATGATGAACACTATGCATAGATGAACGATGATGATAAACGATGAATACGAAGATGATGAACGATGATGATAAACGATGAATATGAAGATGATGATTAACAGTGATGCATCACGAATTATATAGATTTTGTATAGATAAAATCGATATGCATCACGAATTGAATGATTAATATGAAATGCATCAATATTGCCATCATTCTTTTTGAATTTGTGTGACTTTTGTTAAATTTGGAAGTGATCAATTGAATTTATTTTAACATTTATTATTTAGTTATTTGTTAAAATATTAAATTTAATGAGGTATGCACAATACCCAAAATGCCCTTTCATGTTTTTTTGTAATGCACAAGATGTATAAAATTGTCCAGTTATTTACCGTTTTACCATTTAATCTAATCCATACAATTTTTTGATCTAATGGATGATATAGGTACTTTTGTACCTCGATGCATAAAAGTTCTCAATTGAAATATATATATATATATATATATATATATATATATATATATATATATATATATATATATATATATATATATATATATATATATATATTTGTGTGTGTGTGTATGGTAAAAGTGAACACCAAATGAAACGTGTCACTTTCACGTTTTACCAGAAAAGATAAATACAACTTATTACTATAAAAATAAAAGATAAATATAATTATTAATTTTAAAAATATGAATACAATTTACTATTTAAATACAATTCATATTAATTTATAAAGTTAGAAAGATAATAGTTACGACAAATAATAATAGTATACTTATGTTATTTTAGATAATTAATAGTTATGTGTTTTTATTTTTACTTATTTAAATTTTATTAGAAATATCTACGTAATATATGAGTCATAAATTACTTAATTAAGATCTATAACAATCTAGTATTTGAATTAATTAAGTTAAATAATTAATTATTAAATAAATTTGGTCAAACCAATATAAAATTGAATTTAGTAAATAAAATAGAAATTACATTTAAAAATCCATATGTATAATGGAAGAAGACACACTAATTAAAATGACATGCGTGACTTTTACATTTTACTAGATTTCACATATATAGTCCTGATCCTGAAACAAATTAATAAATTAAGATTTGAAAAGTCCTGAAAAAATTTATCATTTTGTTATTTGGTTAATTGTGATAAATTCTGCATGCCGCACGCACAAATATATATTTTTTTTTTTTCACCCATGACATAACAGTTGTGCGCGCAGGAGGATACCGATATATGAGGGAAAAATCCTTCAACTTTTTAATTAGTATATATATATATACATGCAAACGATATTATCAAAAAATTATCCACGTGGGAATATATTATATAATATAAAACGATATTATCAAGATAATTTACTAAGAATATGCAGAGCCGTTTCATGGATTTCGGACCCTGTGCTTGTGATTACAACATAGTCACTTAAACACATTTTAAATAGTAAATTAGTTATTCCGGGACTCAATTCTTTAATAGGTAAGTGGAGTTCGCGAATAATAAAAAAACTGATTAATGAGAAATTAAAATAAATAATACGAATCAAATTGAATTTAACATGAATTCCATTTTAACGTACCGATGCACAACGTATACATGTGAAATAAAAAAAATTATTGGTCTAAATTTAGATTTTTATTATGA
>JAANYP010006648.1:410000-411239 GCA_020465985.1 Centrapalus pauciflorus
CATAAATGAATTTTTGTATTTTTTTTGTTAAATGCGCCTTTTTTTAGCATGATGCATAGATAAACAAAATTAACGATGAAATGCATCTATATCCATCATCTTTTTTTGAATTTGTGTAATTTTTGTTAAATTTGGAAATGTATCAATTGAATTTATTTGGCATTTATTATTTGATTATTTGTTGAAATATTAAATTTAATAAGGTATGCACATTCCCCAAAATGTCCTTCCTTGTTTGTTCCTATAATGCACAAGTTGCATAAAATTGTCCAACTATTTACCCTTTTGCCATTAATCTAATCCATACAATTTTTTGATCTAATGGTTGATATGGGTTCCTTTGTACCTCGATGCATAAAAGTTCTCAATTGAACCTCCCTCTATATATATATATATATATATATATATATATATATATATATATATATATATATATATATATATATATATATATATATATATATATATATATATATATATATAAAGATGATACATTCTGGTGCGCTGCATATGGATGGTATTCTCTCGAACCATATTATATATATATATATATATATGACCATTCACATGATTTTTTTTACCATTCACAAGATTTATGATGTTACTCCTTTTGAAAAAAAGTCTTATAATGTTGTCTTATACATGTTTATTTAAAAAAAAATACATGTGAATGATCATTCACATTAGGGTACGCTGAAATCTCATAGGTATGCTGATGAACCTGATTCTCTTTCTCTCTCTCTCTCTCTCTCTCTATATATATATATATATATATATATATATATATATATATATATATATATATATATATATATATATATATATATATATATATATATATATATATATATATATATATATATATATATATATATATATATATATATATATATAGATACATATATATCTATATATAGATACATATATATATATATATATATACATATATATATATAGAATATAATATATATATATACATATATATATCTATATATATATATATATATATATATATATATATATGTATATATATATATATATACCTATATATATATATATATATATATATATATATATATATATATATATATATATATATATATATATATATATATATATATATATATATATATATATATATATATATATATATATATATATATATATATATATATATATATATATATATATATATATATATATGTATATATGTATACATATATATATGTATATATATAT
>JAANYP010006649.1:0-10746 GCA_020465985.1 Centrapalus pauciflorus
ACTAAAACTCAATTTTTTGCATTTAATGTGGGCATATTCACACGTACTTAAGAAGTGTAAGGAATTTTGAACATCAAGATATGCATGACAATGACATATTGCTTTTTAATTTTTCACATATTTTTATATATAATTAAAATTTCACATTTAAAAACACATGATATATTTATCCTAAATTTTTAGGTTTTAACTAATGAATGTTTTTAGTGTGAAGTTCTGTACTCTCGATATTGTTATTTTTATACGTGGGCTTATTTTTTCATAAATATGAAAATTTGCTATCTTACAATATTTATATACTTCGATTTACTTTTACAAACGTATCATTACAATAAAAACTTATGATTCTTATAAATTATGAAAAAAAACCAATATGTTTTCATGTTTCTTACGTTTTCGTCTATCCATATTATTCTTTTCGATAAAAGTCCTAAAGTTAATTTTATCTTTTTGGTTTAGTGAAAATTGGATATTAAAACCCGGTTTTTAGTTTTTAAAAACCCGGTTTACTAATTATAACCGAGTTCTAATGTCCAAATTTCACTGAACCAAAAAGAAAAATTAACTTGAGGACTTTTATGAAAAAATAACACAAAGGAACGAAAACACAAACGTGAAAACATGTTGGGTTTTTTTCATAATAAACCCAATTTACAATAATAGTAGAAATACCAATTTTATTATATGGATAATTGCGCAAAAAACCCCAAAGTTGTCCGGTTTTTGTGATTTTTAAACCCCAAACCAATTTTAAATGCATAAAAAACCCTCAACTAATTAAAAATCAGCAAAATAAAGGTTTTTTTTATTGGTAAGCAGATGATATCGATTGATAGTCCTATGTGGCACGATCAATACTTACTTGGACTAGATATTAAGTTACTGAAACCGGTTATTACCTTTGCCAAGCCCCATTCCCGTTTAAACATAAGGTAATAAACGTCGTTCAGAAGCAACGACGCGAAGAAGCAAAGCAATGTGAAAGAAGAACGTTGAAGCGTGCATCAAATATGTTTTCATGTTTCTTACGTTTTCGTCTATCCATATTATTCTTTTCGATAAAAGTCCTAAAGTTAATTTTATCTTTTTGGTTTAGTGAAAATTGGATATTAAAACCCGGTTTTTAGTTTTTAAAAACCCGGGTTACTAATTATAACCGAGTTCTAATGTCCAAATTTCACTGAACCAGAAAAAAAAATTAACTTGAGGACTTTTATGAAAAAATAACACAAAGGAACGAAAACACAAACGTGAAAACATGTTGGGTTTTTTTCATAATAAACCCAATTTACAATAATAGTAGAAATACCAATTTTATTATATGGATAATTGCGCAAAAAACCCTAAAGTTGTCCGGTTTTTGTGATTTTTAAACCCCAAACCAATTTTCAATGCATAAAAAACCCTCAACTAATTAAAAATCAGCAAATAAAGGTTTTTTTTTTATTGGTAACCAGATGATATCGATTGATAGTCCTACGTGGCACGATCAATACTTACTTGGACTAGATATTAAGTTACTGAAACCGGTTATTACCTTTGCCAAGCCCCATTCCCGTTTAAACATAAGGTAATGAAACGTCGTTCAGAAGCAACGACGCGAAGAAGCAAAGCAATGTGAAAGAAGAACGTTGAAGCGTGCATCGAAGATTGAGGCGAAAAACTGAATGTAAAGTCCATTCTAATCTGAAATTCAAAGTCCATTCCAAGTAAGTTCACTAATATAGCTCTATAGCTTCTTCCTTCACATTGCTCTGCTTCTTCGCGTCATTGCTTCTGAGCGACGTTTCATTACCTTAGGGTTTAAACGGGAACGAGGCTAGGTAAAGGTAATAACCGGTTTCAGTAACTCAATATCTAGTCCATGTAAGTATTGACCGTGCCACGTAGGACTATCAACCGGTTACCAATTAAAAAAAACCTTTATTTACTAATTTTTAATTAGTTGAGGGTTTTTTATGCAATGAAAATTGATTTGGGGTTTAAATCACAAAACCGGACAACTTTGAGGTTTTTTACGCAATTATCCCTTTATTATAGTGTATTGCTTGCGAGCTCAAAAAAGCTTGTGATGATAGTTTCAAAGAAAACATTAGATTCGAACGAGCCTTAGCAACAAGTTAAATTAAACATAAGACGAAAACATATGAGAATCTTGAAAAATTTTATTATCAATTATATGGGTTAATTTGAGATCTGACAAATGAAGACACGAATACACGAGTTCGTAAGAGACACAACACGGCACGAATACACGACACAAATACATCTTAAAAAGTGAGATAAAACTTAATTATTGCCCTTCGTGTATTTGTGTCGTGTCAAATTCGTGTCTGACACGTAAAAATTAACGACACGAATACGCGAATTGACAGGTTTTAAAATGTACTTTTTGAAATACATATTGTTGGATTCAAATCAGATATCCAACACTGACTTTATTGATGTACGTACGTAGTAATTACAACCATAACATACTTTTAAACGCTTGAAACAATAAAAATATGAAAATACGTTTAACCAACTGAACTTTATAAAACTGGAATCGCTTGCAACTTAGAGATGCTTGAAACCAGCAGAAAAAAAAAACGAAGACATGTAAAGACCAGTGGTGGATCACAGACCCATGGTTTGTGACCAAATCATAAATTGGTAAAAAACCAGATAAATTGGTCAAAAACCAGGGGTTTGTTTAGCCGTTTATTGATTGAGATTGATTAGTTTAATTAAACCTTAACGGTCATATCTTTACTCGAGCGATTGTATTTCATGTGACTATTGACTAGTTGTCCTGCCGAGATTGCTGATAGGAGAGAAAGCTCTCCTGCCAGAACCGAGCCAGCGACAACTTTAGCCAGTTGTCGTGCATTTGATCCGGCTGATTCTTTGTTTGCACCCTTTACTCCTAGTAAGTTGAGGCAAGCGGATTGCGACGCCAACTGAGTACCACCGCCCACAGTCCCAACCTCGATCGAGGGCATGGTGACGGACACATGAAGGTCTTTGCCATCGTTCACGGCTTCCATCATTGTGATACAATGCGAGCTTTCGATGTTTTGGGCTGGATCTTGTCCTGTGGCAAGATACACAGCCGACACGATATTACTAGCGTGCGCGTTAAACCCGCCTAAAGCACCCGCCATTGCGGATCCAGTGAGGTTCTTGAGCATGTTCAACTCGACTAACGACGATACGCTTGTTTTCAACACCTTCTTCACCACTTCTTCTTTTATGATTGCCTCACACACCACCGATTTGCCTCGTCCCTCGATCCAGTTCACGGCTGCCGGTTTCTTATCGGAACAATAATTTCCCGAGATGCCGATGACGTCCATATCGGGGTAGTCCTCTCGGAGATAGTCCATAACATTTTGAACACCTTTGGAGACCATGTTCATCCCCATTGCATCGCCGGTGCTGCAAGTAAACCTTATGTATAGATTCTTTCCGGCGATCGCACATTGGATTTTCTGAAGCCTCCCAAATCGGCTTGATCTGCAACATCATTAATTTTGAATAAATAAATGTATATAATTATTTATATTATTTTTTTTGCACATAAATCACGTAAAAATCAAAGATTCCTCTCGATCATGCTGCATTAAATAATTTTAGCTAGGGTTTATGTAGGAAAAAATTTAACTTATTAATTGATTCCTCGGTCACAGATGATCGGAATTAAATTGATAAAAATATAAGTATTTCTTTCAATAATATACTAAATAATAAAAATTATCATGGTCTTATATTTATTTTGGTCGGTTTGCATTTTCTAAAAAGAAAATAAAGTGAAAATAAGGGAAAAATTATTATGATTAAAATTATAAAAAAATCATAGACAAACAAAATCATTACAAATATAAAAGAGTCAAAATGAGTATGATAAAAAAAATACACCAACTAAAATAAAAAATAAAATAACGGATCAAATTAATAAATATATAAAAATATATATTTTTTTAAATAAAACCCTAATTTTAACATATAAGTTTATTAAATTAGGGTTAATTATCATTTTGATCATCCAACTATTAAATTTGTTTTATTAGCCACTAAACTATTTTTTTGTTCCAATTTGATACTTAAACTTGAGTTTACTGTTTTATCTTGAGAAAAATAAACAAACTAATGGTTAAACCAGTATAAAATATAACAGTGACTAAATGTGTATACAAAAAAAGTTTAGTGGCTAAATCTAGATTTGTCTCATTTATTCACTAATCCAGATAAATAATAGTTTAGTGAATAAATGAAACAAATCTAAAAGTTAAATACTAAAAATATATTTAACTCAGTAAATTACCAAAAATTAATATCGCCTTGTATATTATAATCCATATAAATGATCATTTGTAGAATTAATTCAAAGAAAATATTAGAAGTATATATCTTACTTGTTGAAAACAGACGCAAGAGTCTCGAAGTTAAGTGGTTCCTCCAAGAACAACTTCAACTCCGCAGCTCTCTTCGCGGTCGCGAACCGAACAACCGGAGCTCGAGTCATGCCATCCTTGAGCAGGATGCTCGTGGCTCCACCGGAGGCGTAAATAGCCTTACAACCCCGATTCGTGCTAGCCACGAGACATCCTTCGGTGGTTGCCATAGGCACCGAAAACTCCTTTTCATCGAGCAACAACGGACCAGCGATACCTACGGGTATTTGAACGTAACCAACTGGCATCTCACAACATTGTCCCAATATCGATTCGTAGTCAAGCCCTTCTAATGGCAAACCCTCGAGCGATTTTCCCGTTATCCTCTCCAATGCGATCCTCCTGATGAAAGCTGCCCGTTTACAGTCCCCGAGCTTCGATTCTAACGAGTACGACGGCATTTTACCTGAAACTACTGATTGTATCACTGCTTCGTCTTCTTCGGTCACCGTTGTCTCCGTTGGTTCGTTCACTATTATATCTTTCTTTCCAACATGTTTTACGACAACGTCTGAATCGCTATCGAGGGCAGCACCACACGGGGTATCACGAGTGTCTTCCTTCCTAACGAGATCATTTACGTCACCTTCGATCTCCTCGTCTTCCTCGTCATCCGAAAAAGGTCCAGCCTGAACGAAACTCATGCCAAAGAACCCAAGAAGGTAGATAAACGACGCGACAAACAACACGATCGCTGTCATCTCTGACACGGTCACGACATGAAGAGGAGTCGAGTTTCGGATCTTTTCACGCCATCTAATAAGAAGGAAATAAACAACCGAAAAGAACACAGTAAAGAAAACGCCATTCGATATCCCCATCGGAAGAGGGAGAATAACACCGCCGCCGACGCCGCCACCACCATCCACCACCTTTTTATTGTCATTAGTTTTAAACATCTTATTATCAGAAACATAATCAAACTGATCACTTTCCGCCATGTTTTTACCTTTCATGGCGGACTGTTTTAACGATGATCGTCGACGGACATCCATCCCGTTCGCTACTGTGGTAGTGGTGGTTCGGTAGGGACGGGATGGAGCGTCGACGATTTCCGTTAAAAAGAAAAGGGAAAATAAATAATTTGTGTGGGTATATATTTAATTTGGTAAATATAAGTGATGAAATATTGAATGATTTGCAAAACGATAGAAGATTTGGTGGTTTAATTTATAGAGATGAAGAGTGTATTATCTGTACATACAAGACGCCTAGTTTGAATCCTGAAGACCATAGTCAGCAAAGGGCAGCAGATGTATTTATAAAATAATAAAAAATAGCACATCGAATAGGAAAAATAATTTAATAAAACATATTTTTTATAATATGATTTTACAAAGTAAAACATGAATTTCACTACTGTCCAAATAAAATTTACTTGTTATTAAATATGAGTTTAGCCCGTACAATACTAACGTTTTTTTTATTCTATATGTACCGATATGATATATAAATTTGATATAATTTAGTTTTCAATATTACAAATTAATCTATATCTGTATTTAGCTATATATATACACTAATAAAGTAAAAAAGAAAAAAACTATTGTCATGTGTTACTTACTCAGCTCTTTTAGATTACGTTTTCATGACTGTTTTAGCTAATATAACTCTCTCAAGTCTCAATTAACCGATCTAATTTAATTTAAAAATATTAGAATAAATACTTTCTAATTTAACCTTTAATGTTTACCTAAGATCTTTTAATCTAGAATTATC
The DNA here is from genome assembly GCA_020465985.1 of Centrapalus pauciflorus. Lineage (NCBI taxonomy): Eukaryota > Viridiplantae > Streptophyta > Magnoliopsida > Asterales > Asteraceae > Centrapalus > Centrapalus pauciflorus. Next base: position 6,153 of record JAANYP010006649.1, read on the forward strand.
TAATTGATTTATAGGTTTTTTTTTTGTTTTTTTTTTAAAATTTGAACTAAAGGTTACATGTTTAATCGTACGTACATTAAATGTATCAAATTTCACAATCCATTTTAATTCTTAAACTTTTTACATTAATATTTATTTTATAATTATGTTACCAATCATATCAATTAATTTTCGTTCATAATCAATTAGATCAAAAACTTTTCTCATATATAATAGCATGATTTTAAGTTATATATTTATCACTAGAAATTAACTAAAAACAAATCTAAATATGAAAAGAGTAACACTATAATAATTTTAATAAAAATACTTTCGAATAATATTGTAAATACTGATTTCAAATTTAAATTCAAGCATGTTAAGTTATAAAATTAATTTTTTTATTATTATATAATTAATATTTTGAATATGTCTTTATCTTCAGTAATTAATATTATAATTAGAATCTAACAAATTTATATTTTAGATAATTTTAATCATTTATCTATGTTAGTTTAATATCAAAACAATATTATTTGTTTATATTTTATAGTAATACTTTTAGTTATTTTATTTTAAAAGCATATATTTATTATACATATGCAGTTATGTAAAAATGTGGATATATTTGGAATAAAAAATTAACATACATATATACCATATTAATATATTTACAAAGTAATATATGGTTACCAGTGGCCAAGTCATCACTTATTTTGAGGTATTTTTATATAATATCTTTAACCAAGCAACGTGTAGAAATTATAAAAGATACGTATATATTTGGTAATTAATTTAAGGGAGAATTTCATATATACCCTCCTAAAACTTCATAATATCATATAAACTCAACCTAAAATTTTAATATCATATATATTTATCCTAAACATCATAATATCATATATGTTGGAATATCTTTTGTTGATGTAATACAAAGTCTAGGGTATCTTTTGTAATTAGTTAATAGTTGTTAAAAGTATATAAATAGTAGTTTGACTTTCTTATAGAATATTAGATCTGACAGTTAGAATATTGTACACACGGAATTCCAGATCTAGGGCTACAGTGAAAGCAAATTCTTATTCTCATTTTGTAATCATTTCAGTCATCAATCGAAGCATTCAATTAGTTTTAATTGTTTCTTGTTCTTGATTGATTGATTGTTGTTGATTGATTGTTAGGATTCTAATTTCACAATTGGTATCAGAGCATCTAGGGGTGATTTTTGATCTGAAATTGAATATATTCGAACAGTGTTCTTTACATTTTTCTCGAAAAACCTAAAAATCAACAAGGGGTTTTATCCTGTTGATTATAGACTCCGATGATGCTCCTCCTGAGGGGGAGAAGAGGAGGAAACTTGACGAGCCTACACCGGGAGTTTTAATGATAACATATCCAGAGAAGGAGGCTGATGTTAGAGAGAAGGAAGAAGGAAGCTCAAAAGAACCTGCTGATGTTCAAAGTGAGCTGGGATTGATTCTTCATGAAGATGTTCCAGTTCCTTTGAACATTCAGTCAGAAATTTACAATTTTGAGGAATATAATGATTCAGAAGATGATGTTCAAGAAATTCAGGATCAAATGTTGATGATTCAAGGAATAGAAACTGAAGGTGAGAAAGAGGTTTATGTTGAGTTATCAGATGATGATGATTTGATTGCATTAACTGATATTGATTTTCAAGCTAAAAGAATTGAGGAAGAAGAAGAATTAGTATAAGAGATTTTGAAAGAATCCATCCAACACCAACGCTTGAAAAGCCTGAGGTTGATATTCAAGTTAAAGAAGAGATTGAAGAGTTTCCGGTTGAGAATGTGTTTCCTCAAGAGAGGGTGGTGTTGAACGAAGTTGAAGTAATGGAAAGATTTTCAATGAATACATTCTAGCTGATGAGTCACAAAAACAACACCGACTCATGTTTGAAGCTCAACAAGTGGTGCAAAGGGAAATTAGAGATATGCTTACTTTGCTCAATAAGGATGAAATCAGCAAGAAGAAAGTTAGAAAATTTGAATTATCTGCAAGACAGTCAGCTGAGTTCATCAAGAAAAGGAATAAATTGCCCTATCTTGAAGATATTCTGGAGAAAAGAATCTTTTGCAAGAAACAAGCTCCGTGTACGTTTATAAAACTGTTTAGGGTTCTGGAGCCTAATATGCCGAATCTTGTCAACTATGCTAGTTTCTTGAGGAACAAGACCCAACCAGTGGATAAAGTGAAGACTGAATTTTGGATAGTTGATTTAATCAAAATTGAGAAAGACCGGTTCGTTCAGATCTTCTATTCTACGTTTACTGTCACAAGAGCTGATGGAAATATCAATACATTCACCGAAGCAGACATGTTCAATATGCACTTGGTTGAGATAGAAGACTTATTTGATGAATTGTGCCGCAATAAGAGAAATGAACACTGTAGATTTGCACTGAAGACAATTTTTCACTTCATGTATACCAAACTGGCATTGATGTCTGTGCAAGATCTACAGATTGGTGTCGAAAGAGGAATGAGGAAAATAAACATTACAGCTCCGAATCGAGAAATCAAGTTTGCAATCTGAAGGAGTATCAAGTTATTATGGTCAAGCATCCTGCAGTAATGTACAAAGACAAAAATAAAAAGTTAAGAGCTATGAGGAGCGTTGAACTCAACAAATTTTGTGATGGTACGTTACAGAAAGTTTTGAATGGATTGAAGGGAAAGTTTGCATCTGACAGGAAAAGAAAAACTAAGAAAGGAGCTTTGTCTTTTGTTGATGTAATACAAAGTCTAGGGTATCTTTTGTAATTAGTTAATAGTTGTTAAAAGTATATAAATAGTAGTTTGACTTTCTTATAGAATATTAGATTTGACGGTTAGAATATTGTACGCAAGGAATTCCAAATCTTGGGCTACAATGAAAGCAAATTCTTATTCTCATTTTGTAATCATTTCAGTCATCAATCGAAGCATTCAGTTAGTTTTAATTGTTTCTTGTTCTTGATTGATTGATTGATTGTTAGGATTCTAATTTCACAATATATACCCAATTTTAATTATTAATATCACATATATCCCTCTTAAACATCATTAATATCATATATATACCCAAATTCATTAATTTAATTATTTTTATAACATTTAAAACTCATAATTAATATTGCTTATTAATTAATGACCATTATAGCCTTACTCATTTCTTCTTTCAACTAAACTTCAAAATATCATAATTATCCAACTTAAATTAAAATATCATATCTCTATTAATAATTTAATATAATTTACTTTTGTAAACTTTACTAAATAAATTCTTCAAACTATAACAAATTAACATTAAAAATAAAAATAAAAAATTGTATCATGTTTTTGCTCGTTTGTAATCAAATCGTATCGTTTTATTATATTTTATTATTTGTATTTTATTTTCTACAGTAATCTATAAACAATTAACTGATTACATATTATGTTCTTTCTTTTCTTTTTCTTTTAGAATTTTATAATTGCATCGCGTTTTCATGTTTGCATTCGTTTTATAATACATTAGTTTCAAAACAATTTTCAAGTATGCATTCGTTTTACAACTATTGTCTATTTAGTTTACTTTTTTTTAATTTTTATATTTAATCTAGTATATGAGTTATTAATTGTTATCCGATGTAATTAGTTGTGTATATTTTGTGTTCACAATAATATTTTATATATGTGTGTGTGTGTCTATATATATATATATATATATATATATATATATATATATATATATATATATATATATATATATATATATATATATATATAGTGAGTTTTTATAATTTATTTAATAACTAGAAGAATATTTTAATATTAAATTTACCGGATGAAATTTGTATATTATTAGTAAATTAATTTTTTATTAAAATATATGGTTATTTTCATTAGTAAAAAATTCAGTTTTTTTTAAACAAAATTTTAATATTAAAATATTTTCTAGTTACTAATTATTAAACAAATTATTATAAAACTGTACTTTAAATATATAGGATTATATATAATCTTGTAGTAAACACAAAATATACACAACTAATTACATCGGATACCAAGTTATAACTCAGATACAAGACTAAATATAAAATTAAAAGAAGTAAACTAAATAAACAATAGATATAAAACGAATGCAAACTTGAAAAAAAAAATTAGAAACTAATGTATTAGAAAACAAAAAAATATATACTAAATTAAAAAAAAAGAACAAAATGCGATGCAACTATAAAGTTCGAAAAGAAAAAGAAAAAAAACATAATATGTAATCAGTTAATTATATATAGATTACTGTAGAAAAAAAATAAATAAAAAAATATAATAAGATGATACGATTTGATTACAAACGTGCAAAAACGTAATACAAGTTTTTTATTTTTAACTTTAATGTTATTTTGTTTTCGTTTGAAAAATTTATTTAGTAAAGTTTAAAAAAATAAATTATTTAAAATTATTAAAAGGGATATGATATTTTAATTTAAGTTGGATAAATATGATATTTTGAAGTTTAGTTGAAAGAATAAATGATTAAGGGTATAATTGTCATTAATTAATAAGCATATTAATTATGCGTTTTAAATGTTATAAAAATAATTAAATTAATGAATTTGGGTATATA
>JAANYP010006650.1:0-140151 GCA_020465985.1 Centrapalus pauciflorus
ATGCACTAGTCTGTCCCCTTTTTGGCTGGTTCCGGCGGTTGACTGAACCACCACTTGATCCTCCAAATGATCGAGTCGACGATGGTGCAGCAGCAGCTGGATCGTTCCTTCTGCAATTCCTACTGTAGTGTCCCCATACACCACACTTATGGCAGGCATCCGATCTTCGTGGGCATTCACTTTGGTAGTGGCCCAATTCTCCACAGCAGAAACATGCACGAGCATGACCAGGAGAACTAGACTGCCGAAGATAAGACTGTTGTGGCGAGTACTGTGATGATCGTGCAGAACCAGAGTAGCCTCCTTCACGTTGACGTTTCGGCGGTGAAGGTTGAGTTGGGTTAGTTGAAGCAGCATCAGCAGACCCCATCACATATCCTGACATAATCAGGATCTGTTCTACATTTCTGGCAGCTTCCAGCAGACTAGCAAACGTGGGGTAACGTACGTTGCTCATCACCCTTCGGATTTCCAAATCAAGACCAACCTCAAATCGAGTAACTTTTCTTTCTTCTGTATCAACCTGATGAGGCGCAAATAAACTTAGCCTTGTGAACTCTACCGCATATTGGGACACAGACTTAGTCCCCTGAATTAGTGTCATGAACTTAGCTTCTAGTCTTCGGCGTTCATCGGCCGGGCAGTATTGCTGAGTGAAAATTTCAGTAAACTCAGCCCATGTCATTCTAAAAACCTTCTCCATTGTTAAGGCATTCACCATTGAATTCCACCACATTACTGCGTCTTTGGTGAACATAGCAGTAGCGAACCGGACCATGTCCTTCTCAGCACAATCACTGATTCGGAATGTCCGTTCTGTGGTTGTTATCCATTCCAGAGCAGCAACAGCATCACCGAGTCCATTAAACTCGACTGCTCCATTTCCTTTAAAATCCTTAAACCGACAGCCCTTGGGCTTATTAGATGACCCAGTATTGTCATCTTGTTCGTCATTGCTTTTCTCTCTTTCCTTATTCTTCCTCTTATCTTCTCTTCGTTTAGCTTCGGCCTCATCTCGAGCCCGAAACTGATCTTGAATCATTCGATTCTGCTCAGCCATCATAGCTAGCATCATCTCTCTGGCTTCTTCAGGTGTCATTCCTCCTCCAGACATGTTCTGTAATATAAACATATAATTTGTTTAGCAACATGTCATAAACTTAAAGACACCATTCATTTGTCCCGTATGATAGTCAATCTCTTATAATTACTAGATCGTAACCTATCTTAGTTCAGATCATTACTTAAACCACTACATATCATTACCTAATGTTTGAGATCAAGACCTCACGGACTCTTGAATCTCAAACAACTGCTCTGATACCATCTCGTGTGGCACCCTTGCCACAACAACCACCAATTACAATACACCCAGGATTAATGACCAACATACAATAACATAATGATCTGATAACCTAAATTAAGTGCGGAAGCATTAAAAACATAAATATAGTAGTGCAAAAAGTGTTAAACACCCTACGGTGCTATAAGGTACCAAGTCTAAGTCTACACACCCATACATTTATTACAATCATCCAGAATATATTACAACATTGTCCAAATCACAATTACCGATCAATTAGTGCCGAGTCTCCCAAATCTTCCAAACGACCTAACTAGAAGGTCCAGCAGTAGACTTCCCTTTTCCTGTAAAAATAAAAATCAACAACTGGGGAATAAGCGGATGCTTAGTGAATACAGAGATTATGCATTTTATAAATTTTTATGAAGCCCAAGGATAACACAGATGACCAACATCGGATATCCTCTTCGTACACAAAGTACGGACCAGAGCCGCAGCCCCTTCGAGCTCAAAGCTCGGCATTTAAACATACCATCTGAGACAAACGTACGATCGGGGATGACATACTGCCTACCGGGCCTAGGAGGGATCAGCTCCAGGTCATATAGCACAGTAACATCAGAGTAATCGATGCGACCCACCGGTCCATCACTAGATGCACAACAACCGAAAGGACATGCAACAAGTAAGAATGTGCATCTAAATCTACGCAAGTTAGTAGAATTCCAAACAATCAATGAAACAACAGGTCTCAGCAGGCAAAGCTTACATAAAACAAATATAAACATGCGAAATCTACTGTACTCACAGTGGGTGCGTAATTATCTTTTAACCGATATTATTTCTCTTCGGGCTTTCAACCGGATCCACCAAGTACCCCACTGTGGGTTAAACAACACCACAAGGGACCTGTTATATCAATTACAACAATTCCTCATATCATTAACCGTTTAAATCCATAAAAATCAAGTTTCGTAAGTTTGGCGATATTTTCCCCATTTTGGGTACATATCTAAATTCGCACTATAACTAAAGTTTGAACCCATTTCATGTTCATACATTGTCCTTTGAATAACTCTTGCCATTCTATGTGTTGTTTATAAGTTTCATTCAAAATATACAAGTTTAGAGAGTATATTTCTCAATTTTAGGCATTAAACTCGAATTTAATGGGTTAGATTCGAAACCATGCATCAGATTCGAATTCCCTCTTAGAATCTGATGGTACACATTCGAATCTAGGCATAGATTCGAACCCCCTTAGAATCTGATGGTACACATTCGAATCTAGGCACAGATTCGAACCCCCCCTTAGAATCTGATGGTACACATTCGAATCTAGTACCAAACTCGAGTTTGTTCTTGTATTTCGACTCTGTTCTTGACATATTATCATACTCCAGCAACATTTCAAGCAAAACAAGCTCAAATTCGCACAAAACAACAGATTCGAAATTCTATTTTCTTCAAAACCGAAACTATAAACTTAAAAGGATCTATTCTTACCTTAATTCGTATGAAATCAGAAATCCGATTGTAGATTGTTGTTGTACTCCTCGATACCTTTCCGTTGACGTATAATTCTCAAAAATCTGACGGTCGGTTTGTGAAATATCTTAGAGAGATGTAGAGAGAAAATTCTAGAGAGATAAAGTAGTGAGATAGTGTAAAATAGAAAAATGAAGCCTATTGCCCTTTATATACAACTTTCGTCATTTTTGCACATTTCACCACTCGAACTAACCGGTTCCATAAAATACTGATTTAATCTTAGAATTATCATAAATAACTTTTTAATTCCTTAATATTCCATAACAATGATTCTGAGTTCAAATTTTCTTAAAATATCAACAAACTTCTAAATAACCCAAATACATAATAATTGCTCCAATTTTAACTTAAACATGTATTTTCCACTTAATTAACCAAAATACAGTAAAATAAATCCGAGGATGTTACAAAACATTATCTACACTTAGACTGCTATCGTCACATTGGATGCACTAACATACTCCCCCTTGACGACAGCTTCTAACAACATATTTACTTTGTCTAAGTACTAGGTCTATTCAAAATACTACCAGCATACAAACCCTTTTCTATACAAACCTTGACTACCTTTTGATACTTCCTGCCTTCCGATCTCCAATCTTCATGGAAATAGATAGGTTGTTCATGAAGTTTCTGCAGGTCGTTCTGAGATAGGTTTACAAGATGTAACAGGTCATATACTTTCAAAATTACTTTGTCCTCATGGTCCTCCATTACTGCCTCAGCTGTTTCGTTGTCGACATACCACCACTTCATGTTTGCAAGAACGTCATGTGACATAGTCTTCAACGGAACCTTCTTTAAGCATCGTACTGGTTTGTAAACCATCTTGGCCCATGGTTTCCCAGTATGAGGATCTATGCTTGTCTCGTCTTCTACTCTCTTTCCCGATCCAGGCTTCAGTCTTTCAAACCTTCCAGATCTACCCTCACATCTAATAACTTTAGCAACAATTTCAGCATAAGGGTCATCTCCTATGTTGATTAGATTCATCCATGCTAGCTCTTTCACCTCGCATTTAGGAAGCGTATTAAATAATTTCAAAGTTCTTCTCAGATACTGCAACCCATCTCGTCTCTTCAGCACAAAGAGTTGTAGCTCTCTACCGAAAAACCAGCTAAGAATGCCTCCAAACAACTTTCCTGGACTAGGCGATCTCATCTTCTTCTTTACAGCTCACTCAGTCCTTTTCTCTTCCTTTCTAAACCACATCTGTCTTTTCTCCTCATTTGTGAGTTCCCTTTCAGGCTCCTCACTCTCTGATTCAACATTAAGAGCATCTTTAAACGCATCGATGTCTATCAAATTCTGTCCAGCTGTAGTGTATGTGTCTGTGATAGGATTCTATTAGATGATAATTTCATTTTCCTCATCTTCTTCGTCAACCAAGACCTCGTCATCAGATTTCCAGTCTGCAGCGTCTTCTGGGACGAACTCCCCTTCTTCAAGGTTTTCAATCTCATCCTCAAAATCCAACATTACCTCTTCATCTTCAAGATCGGCCAAGGCTCCGATTGTCTCCTAATCAACTAACTCTGTTGCCTCTGGAGCCTTGCCTTTTTCTCGAGATTCACCTTCTCCTATGCTTGAAAACTAGGCTCCCCCTGAACAATTGCTTGCTGAGCAGTCTTTTGAGAAAGATCTGCTAGCTCACTTTCTTTCTGTGCATCTGGATCATCGCCTTCTTCATCGTCTCTCCTGACCCTTCTCAACTCATCATCTTTGCAGCTACTCTCCCCCTGAGCTTGGAGATCTTTCATTATCTGCTCAATGAGGGTCTGCATAGTCAGAATTTGGGCCTGTTGAGTCCTCAGCTCATCTTGTTGATCTGCCACAGTTATTTGTAACGCGACATTCTCTTGATCCAAGCGTGCATTATGTTGTTGCAACTCTTTTACGACTGTTGAAAGTTTGTAAATTTGGACTGTTTGGAAGTCCACCTTTCCTTTCAATTCGGTAAACCGCTGGTATTCTGTGAATGGAGTCTATGTAGATGGAATGGAGGGGAATGTAGATGAAGCTGTGGTTGATGAGGATGGAGCAGCCGGTAACACAGATGGAGAAGCAGAAGTGGATGGAGCTCCCTGCATGAATCGATGCCTCTTCGCTCTATGCCTAGGAACAAGAGGAGCTTCTTCTTCTAACTCAAAATCTGAATCTTCAGCCTCTTCATCATGAATTGCTGGCCTAGTCATTTTCCTTCTGCGGACAACTAATCTAGATCCATATCTGCCGATTGTGACAGACGGATCTTCAGCCTCTGTTCCTTTAGAACTTGATTCGGAATCAGACTCGGAGGCGGTCTCGACGTGACCCTCAGCCTCAGTCTGTTCCCTAGTGCCTTCTTCTTCAGCTTGGACCTCTATGTCTACAAACTCAGCATCAGAGGGCTGGTATTCATCTATCTCCTTAAAAATATCATGCACATCGGTTGGAGGTTCCAAAACGTCCTGAACAGTTGTTCAGCAATATCTTGCTCCGCAACTGTTCCCTGTGCCCAAATTTCCTCCAGAGTTTGCTCCCTTTGATCAAATTGTGGAGCCGAACTTGGTGGCCCAGCAGCTTTAGTGGCTGGTTGTGGGCGGGGAGTAGTTCTAGCAACCGGAGTTCTTCTCGCCGGTGCTCTTCTCTGTTGCTGCTGTTGTTGTTGCTGCTACTGCTGTTGTTGGGGTGGGGCTTCACCAATCCAATCTTCTCCTTCCGGAGTGACAAAATCCGGATCTATTACTGCCCCAAACAACGGTGCTACTTGAGGCCTGACCTGCTCAGCCCTTCTAGCATTATGGGTCTGGCAGCCAGCAAAGATGCGCTTGTCTATCAAAGCAACACCACTTTGGTCGGGTAGTGGCGGCAGATTCGACCAGAAATGATGAATAATCATCATGAAAAAACGGGGATACATCAAGAATCGTTCCCTTTCCGGAGCGGTGATCTGGTGTACGAACTCTCCAAAAAATATCTCCGAAAAACTGAACGTCTTGTTATACACCAAAGCAATCAACGCAGTCTGCAATTTGGACACCATCGTGTCAAAACATGCTTTCTTCGGCACGAAGCACACCATTATCACATGAACAAGATACCGCCATTGGCCAATCAATCCACTTTTAACATACGACGCCTTCGTTATGTCTTGTGCATAACGCATTCTCAAAAATGCTGCTTGCCTTATTGGTAAAGGGAAATCTATAGGGCCTGCTTCTTGCTCTTCAGTGCCCAATTTCAAAATTTGTCGCAACATATTTGCTGAAAAGGCAATAGGTTGACCACCTACTCTTGTACGAAGCACTGAAGATGCTCCCAAAATTGCCTCACATACGTCAATGTGATTTGTAGATTACGTGTTAGTGCATACGAAACTCGGGACTGCGTCAGGAATTCGATCATCTGACGATAGGGCTTGGCCTCTGGCAACTGTAGATCCACAACCATAACCATATTATGTTTATTATAAAATGCACGATCACCCATATCTGCACACAAAATCACCAATCAAAAATTAGAAATTAAAACAAAATAAAATTAAATTTGTTAAAATTCGAATTTGTCTAACTTCGAACTTGATTAAGTTCGAAATATAACACATTCGAACTTAGACAAATTCGAGATTATTTAAAAGCATTCGAACTTAAATAAATTCGAGGCATGCATTCGAACTTGACTGACTTCGAACTTCTAGATATTTCAACAAGTTCGAACTTTCTGACAAGTTTGAACCTGAAAAACATATAAGAAGTCGGTCACTGTCAACTTAAAAACCATGATTTTAACCTCATTTGACTTAATCAACCGTATAATCTAGTCCTATTAGGTTCTAATTGAAGTTATGTATCATTTATTTGAAGCTTTATCATTTAAAACTTGTGATATTAAATCACCTAGTTTCAAATAACATAAATATCAAATATGGTCGATTTTGCCACAATAATGTCCTAAACTACACTTACTTAGTATTATGGTGATCACTATACCCAAGTATACGTGTATGTTCGAGAAGTAGTAGGAAAATTTTGAGGAATAGGACGGAAATTCGAAAAGCGGTAAGTTTGAAAACAAGTTCGAGATCGCCGGACACAAGTTCGAGAAGTTAAATTCGAAGGTAGGTGCCTTAAATGAAGTACTGTTGACCTATTTATATCAACTACCTTCGAACTTAGTATAAGTTCGAACTTCCATCAAGTTCGAAGGTAACTTCGAATTTGTATGGATTTCGAACTTAACAGTGAATTGTGAAAATGCTTGAATAAAATCAAACTTTTTTCAACTTTTTCATGTAACGAAATTTTTTCAATTTTGCAAAATCATTCACACTAAGCAACAGATGTTCACGCAAAATTTTGTTTCTTCAACCAAAAAGTGCATCCTAGTAACTTTGACCTTTATTCTACTTAAAGTAAAATAAAATAAAATAAAGTAAAATAAAAATTAAAACTACTCAAAAGCACTTACAAAATTACAACTTAGACTAACAGAATATTTTTGCGAGAAAGTCAAAGAAGGTTCAATCAGATAGCGGTGTCAAACGCACTTTCAGTATTTCACTTTCATACTTAGGAATTTTTGATTCCTTTGGTTGTTTGTCGTGATATGCATTCCTAGTCGATTGTGGGTATGATTTTCCATTTAAACATTTAACACTTTGGAAATTCCCTTGGCCTTTTTATTTATCAAGAAACTACCTTACGTGTCCCATTCTTAGATATACTTCTATGATCAAGGCAGACACACAATAATTATAACTTTTCGGTATTGCAAATTTTCTTTAAAAGTCAAACGTCGGACACAGTTCTGTATTTACATACAACAGAGTGTCTTAGTTTGTCTTAGAGTTCCGTTTAAGTTAGCAAGACAGCGATGACAGGTCTGTACTTACGTACAACAAAGCGACTTATCTTGCTAACTTGAGTCAAAACAGAGGTGACAGGTCTGTACTTACGTACAACAAAGCGACTTTTTCTTGATTATTTTATTAGCTGTTAGGATTTTCTTTGTGTATTATGCCTACCAACACATCAAACAAGAAATTTACATCACTTAGGATTTATGGTGCATTATTTGTGAAAGGTTAACACTTAAAGTTTGTTTAGACTGTGCTAATTTTCATCACTTTGAACCTATAAATCTAAGACTTAACTCATTTTTCAATATTCTCTTTTTTTGAAATTTTTATGATTTTCTCTCTTTTTTCTTTTGTTTTTCATTTCTTAAGATAATCTAATAAACTAACCTACTAACTTACTATAAAAGGAAAGAAAATCTACTAAACTACTAACTTACTATAAACAGAAAGAAAATCTACTAAGGTCAAGTTACTCTGGATTACGCATACCATTTAATTGAACTAACAACTCAAAGCGTGACTTATCAAAAGCTTTAGTGAATAAATCTGCATTATTATCTTCTGTTGCCACTTTTACCAGTTTTATTAAATTCTTTTCAGCACAATCACGTATAAAATGATGTCTTATGTCTATGTGCTTTGTTTTACTATGTTTAACTAGATTATTAGTTTAGCAATTGTAGACTGATTATCTATCCTAATGGGAGTATGAGTGTAAGTCAAACCGTAGTCCCGCAATTGTTGTTGTATCCACAAAACCTGTGAACAGCAACTACCAGCAGCTACATATTCGTCCTCGCACGTTGACATGACTACCGAAGTCTGTTTCTTGCATTGCCAGGATACGAGCCTCCCTCCAAGGAACTGACAACCTCCAGTTTTGATTTCCGGTTCAAGCTGCATCCACCATAATCCGAATCCGTGTATGCCTCCAATTCTAGATCACCATCAGCATGATACCAAAGTCCCAGCTTTGGTTTTGACTTCAAATATCTCAGAATCCGCTTCACGACTTTCATATGCATTTCTTTCGGATTAGCTTGAAACCTAGCACAAATACACACAGCAAACATAATGTCAGGTCTAGAAGCAGTTAAATACATGAGTGACCCAATCATGGCCCGATATAGAGTCGGATCCACATCAGTGTCACATTCTGTACCCGGTCCTAGATTGTGATTCACTTGAATCAGAGTACTAAAGTGAGCAGTGAGCTTTGTTCCTTCCATCCCGAAGCACTCCAGAATATCGTAGACATACTTCGTCTAATGGATAAACATGTCTTCCTTCCTTTGTTGAACTTGCAAACCCAGAAAGAAGTTTAACTCTCCCATTGCACTCATATCAAACTTTGACTTCATGACCTTTTCAAAGTCTTTGCACATCTGTTCGTTTGACGACCCGAAAATAATGTCATCCACGTACACTTGTACCAAGATAAAATATTCTCCCTTTCTCTTCACGAACAATGTACTATCAATTCTACCTCTTTCAAACCCGTTGTCCAAAAGATGAGTTGACAGTGTCTCACACCATGCCCTTGGTGCCTGATGCAATCCATACAGAGCCTTATCGAGTCGATATACTCTTGTCGGGATACTTTGGATCAGTAAACCCACGTGGTTGCTCGACGTACACCAATTCCTTCACCTTTCCATACAGAAAGGAACTCTTTACGTCAAGCTGATAGACTATAAACCCTTTGAAGGATGCAAAGGCCAGAAACAGACGAATTGCCTCAAGCCTTGCCACTGGTGCAAATACTTCGTTGTAATCAATTCCCTCTTCTTGGTTGAGTCTTTTCACCACAAGTCTTGCCTTGTTACGTGTAACTATACCTCGATCATCTCTTTTACACTTAAAGACCCATTTAGTCCCTATTGCAACTTCTCCTCGAGGTAACGGAACTAACTCCCACACTTCAAGTTTTCTGGACTGTGACAGTTGTTCTTCGATGGCTTCAACCCAAGAGTTGTATTTCAGTGCCATTTGCACATTCGTCGGCTCTACTTGCGAGATGAAACATGAATATAAACATGTGTGATACGCCTCGGAGTCATTGATCATCGATAACAGCACCGTGTTAAAATTCACACTACTCCTAGTTCTCACACCGGTATTAGGATTCCCTATGATACTCTCAATCGGACGATCCTTGTTTATCCTTGATGTCTCAATTTCATCGACCCTAAGATTATCTCCTAGGTTTGATCCTATTTCACCTAACGGGGGTGGTACGACTTCAGACGGTACATTCTCTTCCTCATGATCACTGTCCTCGGAGTTAGAAGTACTTGTCTGATTCTCGTTTGTAGGTAACTCAGGTTCATTCTCTGTTGGAGACCCATCTTCTGTCGTTATAGGCTCAGAAGTTGATGGAATGCTTGTCTTTGGAAAACCTTGACAGTCATCATTCAGACTTAATGACGAGAAGTCATTCTTCACTGTACCTGCATTTCCATTAACTTGTATGTTAAATGATTCAAACAATAAGTCATAATCAAATAACCATTCAGGACCAGTTTGGGGTTCATGTGAATAACTCATTACATCTATGTTAAACACAATTTCTACCGTACCAGTTGTTTTGTTAAACACCCTTTTGTTTGGTGAGTTAGGGACATAACCTAGGAAGTATCCTTCATCAGCATTTTCACCAAACTTAGGTTGATGTTTTGTATTCAGTAAAATACACGGTACCCCAAACGGTTCAAAGCCTGTTAAATTAGGTGGTCTTTTATTCAGAACATCATAACAAGTTTTGTTCAATGATTTGACAGTTAGGACCCGGTTTAAAACGTCACATGCGGTATTCACTACCTCCCCCCAAAACATGATAGGAAGCTTTGAATCCGAGAGCATGGTCCTTGCTGCCTCAATCAAAGTTCTGTTTTTCCGTTCTGCCATCCCATTTTGTTGTGGCTCATATGGTGCACTAAATTGATGCATTATGCCTTTGGATAGGCAATATTCACCAATTACTGTGTTTTTAAATTCAGTTCCATTATCACTCCTGATACGTTTTACCCTCGTCCCGTAGGAATTTTCAACTTGGTCTAAGAACCCAATCAACTTTCCAGCGGGTTTGTCCTTCGTACCTAAAAAGAAAACCCATGAAAAACGTGAGTAATCATCAGTGATAACTAAACAATACCAACTACCACCTATACTCCTTTTGTTGATAGGACCGAAGAGATCCATATGCAGCAAATCGAAGGTGGAAGCTTTCGAGTTCTGAGTCTTTGACTTGTGTGACTTCTTGTATTGTTTGCCTTTCTTGCATGGTACACACTTGTCGTCGAACTGAAAACTCTTCAGCAGGACACCTTGCACCAGACCATGTTTAGTGATGTAATTCAATTTCCTTAGGTGCAAGTGTGCCATGCTTCTGTGCCATAAAATGTATTTTGACTCTGAAGCTTTGGATAGAAGACAGATTGTTCCTATCGATGAATCTGATATGTTCATGTCCATCATGTACAAATCATTCTTCCTTGGTGCTCTCATCATTATCCACTCTTCAGGTACTTTAAATCCCGGCTTCAGCACTAACGCATCAGTGTCAGTAAAAGTTACTGAGTTCTTCTTATCACAGATTTGAGATACACTAATGAGATTATGATCAAGCTTATCAACATGGTAAACTTGATCAAGTGTGATAGTCCCATTAGTGACCACTCCAGTACCAGTGATATGTCCTCCCTTGTTCCCAGCGAATGATACGAATCCTTTGTTCCCTCCCTTGAAGTCTGTGAGTAGACTCCTTTCCCCAGTCATGTGACGAGAGCAACCACTGTCGACGAACCACTTGTTGTTTAGACCTGTAGTTAGCTCCTGCACATGAAAGAAAACAAGTTAGTTATCACGGGGAACCCAAGCAATGACTGACTTGGTAATACCATTCTCATCCACATACGTGAACTCCTTCAAATACCCATCTCTCCTTTCAGGTGACCTGGGTTTTTGATTGAGAGCCTGTTGTGGTGCTGAGTGATTCAAGTTCACTCTTGGCCTTTGGGTAGGCATTTGCTATTCAGCCCTTGAATAGTTTCTATTATAAGGCATTTCAGATTGATATCTCTGGACTCTACCTGGTGTCTGTTGTCTTTGAGGAGTGTGAGACCTAACTGGAGTGTAAGTCCTTCTAGGTGTTGTACTCCTATAAGCTTGTTGAGGTCCTGACCTAGATTGATTAGGGACTCTATTCGGCGAATTAGTCCTAACCACTTCATTTGGTCAAACCGACACAGGCACTTGTCTAACAGCTATCTTAGGTGTTGTATTCACAATCTTCTCTGTGTTTTGAGAACCACTTGTGCTAGCAACACTAGATATTGGTCTTTGTTGTTCTGGCTTTCCTACAGCAGGTCTAGACTCTGGTTTAGAAGGTGTAGACTCTACTTTCTTATACGGACAACTAGACGCAACATGACCCTTCTCATGACATCTAAAGCAGGACATCTTATCAATCGATTTCTTATGAGTGCCCTTTGATTTTGGTGTCTCACTCGTGTCATATTCTTTCTTTTCAACTATCGTGACTATTTCCTCTTTCAGATTATTAACTTCAGGTTTAGCTTCTCCTAGAATTGTGTCACTAGAAGACAGCACAAACTTGACTTTCTTAATCGTAGAGTTATTATTAGACACCTTAGTTGAATTATCCTTATCAGATTCAGTTTTAGCTGCTACCTCTGACTCGACTGGTTTATCAGTTTTATCCTGAGGCTGAGGCACATAATTATCATTGAAAGGTGGAGGACTCTCTTGATAACTTAATCCTACCAGTTTCTTAGACTGCCGTTGAGCTTCTAAGATTTTCCTTTGGTTTAGTGATAAGTTCCGAAACTTTTCAAGCTTACTATTTACCTCAGCAACCTTGACTCTTGATTCTGCTAGCTCAACCTCCTTAATGGTAAGTTCTTTGGTTAAAGCCTCAACATGCTCATAAATAAGTTCTATCCTAACACATTGTTCACTTAATTTGTCTTTTTGAACTATAACATCTTGAGCATCTGCTTTTAGCTTATTCCTTAGATCTTCCTTAATGTCTAAGAGACTAGCATTATCTGATTTTAGTGATTCGATCTGAGCAGTTAAGTTGTTATGTGTTTCTAGAACTAAGTTCAACCTATCATTGGAAGTAGCACATAAAACACATAAGTCATGAAATGTAGAAAAGTTCAGAATTACCCTTTTGTGATCCGATTCCACGTTAGCCATTTGTGCGGCAAACTCCAGAATGGTCTGATTGTCTGACTTCTCCACCAACACAGGACTTGTATCATTCTGTCCATTGTCCTCTGTCACTTCCTCTACTCGTTCATTCTTAATCGCTGTCACTTCAGCCATGAAGGCTCTAGCATTCAACTCCGGATGAGTAGTCCAATTGTAGGTTCCATCGAGCTGCCTGTCAGATGTCACATTAGTTAGCAGACCAACTATGGCAGCTTGATTTCCCGAACCACCAGATTGATATCTCCCTTGGTTCTGATTCTAACTGTGCTCTACCTTAGGTCTTTGGCACTCTCTTGCAAAGTGTCCCAATCCTTGACAGTTGTAACACTTAACTTTTGATTTGTCAAATCCGACCTTGTTGTTCCCTACATTCAGATTTCTCCCTGTCCTTTTCATGAACCGTTTGACCCTCTAAGTCACCATGGCCAATTGCCATTGCAGGTTCATTTCCTCTAAGTCATCTGGATCTACCTTATCGTGGTCTTCATCCCATAAAGCGGGATCGTTTATCTTCCCCTGTACACAATTTCCGTATGCTGCAACGAATGAAGCCAAAAGATTTAAATGATCTTCAGCCGATTGTGCACTCATAGGCATCTTTGTGTAGTGTTAAGAAGTGGATGCGGAATGAGTCAGTTTTTCTTCCGGCTTAGAATACCCTAAGAATGCCCGACTACTAGTGTCTTCTGACTCAAATGGGATGGGCTCTGTTCCCGTGTAGAATGTTGTAGCTGACTTTAGTTCACTTGCTATCGACGGTTTAGTCTTTCCAAAATACATCTCTGGATCCTGGACTTGATTATATTCCCGTTCCTTCTTTTGTAACTGAAAGTTGTAAGCCCTCAGCGATCTTATGACTCCTTCTAGAGTAAGAGTCTCGAATTTTTCTTCATCATGCTTTATAAGCACTGTGTACATTTCCCACTTCGCAGGTAAAGCATAAAGAAGCTTCTCTATCTTCTCAGTCTCTTTATAATCAACATCGTGATTATCCAGCTCTGTCAGTAGATGATAGAATCTAGTTATAGTCTCATCCAGCTTTTCGGTTTTTAATGCTTTGAAAATCGCGAATTGCTGTTTCAGCATCTCGGTCCTTCCCTTGCGAACCTGCGGATTTCCCTCACACCGCTTCTCGAGAGCATCCCATAGCTCTTTAGAAGTTCGATGATTCCTCAAGGTATGTAGAATCTCCTGAGGTAACGCCATACGAATGATGGAAAACGCTCTGTTCTCGGCCTCATACAGTTTCTTATCATCATCGTTCATCTTCTGATATGTTAAGACTCGTTGACGACCTTCGAACTCTTGCGTAGGTGGCACATATCCCTCATCGATACAAATCCACATTCACATATCGTTGAAATGTGCAAAATCGGCAAACCTATCCTTCCACCAATAATAGTCTTCCAACTTCATTAGCTTTGGCGGAGAATTTGCCTTCCCGACCTCATGATCCATTTCAATGAATTTTTGCAAACTTGACATCCTGTCCAAACTTTTTGTTTTCGAACTTAAATAATTTAATTTAAAATTAATTTAATTTAAACTCCTTCGAACTTAGGTAAGTTCGAATTAATTTAATATTAAATTCGTTTGAAATTAAATTCGAATTGATGTAAGTTCGAAATCAACAAGTTCGACTGACTGACAAGTTCAAAAAGTCCTGACAAGTTCGAACCACTGACAAGTTCGAACAGTACTTAAGTTTCTGACAAGTTCGAAATCTGACGAATTCGATGATATCAAGTTCGAACTTCTGCAATCCAGACAAATTCGATGATATCAAGTTTGAACTTCTGCCAAATTCGAATGAAGCCTTAAATTAAGTTTGAGAGGAGCGTATTTCTGACAAGTTCGAATGAACCCTAATACCACCTATGTTCGAGCGCCGCAAGTTCGAGAAACGGCAAAAAAATTTGATTTTTTACAAGTTTTCAGATTAAACCAAAGTTTTTAGGGTTAAAAACTATGATTTCGACTGAAACAATGAACCAATATGAACTTTTCTCCGTTACTTTGCTTGTAAAACTCGAAAATCTTATAAAAAATGTGATTTTTCCATCACAAACGCCAAGAAACCAAGAATGTTTAAGATGAACGCGAAGAATACGATGAACACCCTTATGGCTCTGATACCACTTGTAAGATCACCTACATACGGATCCAATCTTGACGCGACACCGTCCAACGAGTGCGGAATCCTCGTTAGTGGCTTAACAGATTGATCACACAACGCGACACAAAGAGACCAACACGATGATAGACGTAAACACGAACATCCCGACACGTGATTCTCTCCAAGAACACTCTGAAAATACTCTGCAAACACTCACAAGTTCGTAATCGCCTCGAACAAAGATTTCTCCAAAGATTATTAATCAAAACGGATTAAACCTTAATTATAACCATTAATCTTGAACTTAGGCCTGGACAAGTTTAAGAAGGCCCAAGCCCACAAACTTGTCCACCATAAGTTCGAATCTTGGCTTTGAACTTATTCTAGAACTTGTCTTTGAACTTGTTCTAGAACTTATGTTTGAACTTATCCTTTGAACTTATGTTTGAACTTATCTTTAAACTTAAGTCAATCATATATATATACAATCAATATCAAACATATATCATATGTATTAATGTGCAATTACGAAGACTTGAACTATTACAAAACATTATCTACACTTAGACTGCTATCGTCACATAGGATGCACTAACAGATTTGATGTGTTTTGATTCATCAAGTTCAATTTCCAACTTATGGAAACTGTCCAGTTTAAAAGTTTTTATTTCAGGATCAGTTTTTAGCTTGGAGATTTCAGACAACAAAACATTATGCTTCTCAACAGCAGCTTTTAAATCAACAAGCATATATTCAAACATTTTTACTTTTTCATCAGAACTGTAAGACATAAAATTTTGTACCTTGTACATCATTGTTGGATTCCAGTTCTCTTAGCTGCTGAAGGATTCAGCTTCAGCCAGGTCTTGTTTGAAGTTGCTTGTTGATGGGATATCACTGTTGGCCATCAGACAGTTGTTATCTTCTTCATCTGAAGATGAGACAGATTCCTCCCAATCACATGGCTTAGCCATGAGTCCCTTTTGCTTGTTGGAAGCCACTGAGTCTTCCAACTTCTTCAGCTTTGCCATGGCCATAAGGTACTTAACCCTGTAGCCATCGTCCCTGTTTGTCTTGAATGGTTTGGATGATTGACCAACAGCTTTAGACACACAGTCAGCAGCTATGTGGCCAGTTTTGCCACATTTAAAGCACTCAGCCTTAGTTTTATCAAATGCCTTCTTTTTTATGGCACTTGACTTCCTTTGCAGATGTTCAACTAATCTAAGACACACTCAGACAAGATACAATGAATGCACTCACTTAGATGAACTCACTGATTTTACAAGACACAGATGGACAACTTGAATAAGAACAGCTTGGACATACGCTACTGTTTTATTCAAGCAGACTTGCATGCATGGAATAACACACTTCAATGCATGATCTGAATTTCACACTCTTGGTTATCTCACAATCCTTAGAAGCTTCCTTTTTTACTCTCACTGAGAATCTCAGTGAATTTTTTTCATTGGACGATGAGATAGTGGGATGTTTTTCCAAAAAGACAAAACAACTTTTCTGCACATTCTGATAAAGCAGACTTGTCTTCATGTTACAGAATCTTTGTCTTTTTCTTTTTGTCTCTGTTGCATAAGGCTTTAACCAATAGAGGAATATCAACTTTGCATCTTTCTTCTTTTGTTAAGGCCATTTTGATATAAGAAATGGTCTGTCACCCATTTCAAATATCCTCTTTGTCTTCATGTAACAGAACAGCGTAGGCAGCTTTAGCATCTTCTGTTTTGCACTTTGTCTTCGACTTGTAAACTGATCTTGTAGCCAAGAACAATACATGAGGACTTGGAAACATATTTCATAAAGTGTTTAGCCTGTTCATAAAGAACATGTTCTGTTCACAAAGAATAGAACATTTAGAATCTGTCCAAGCTGCTTAGCAGAATAGAGCAGCGTATACAGTTTATGTCCAGCCTGTTCAGCAGACAGAACAGATTGGACAATCTGCCTTTGTTGCAACGAATGCAACAGGGTAAACAACTTTGACTTATATTACAAATCACTTTTCAGGTTTCAATAAGGCATTGACAGGCCTTAAATTTTACCTTCAAGTGCAGCAAACAGGTTTGATTAAAAATCTCCCCCTAAGATGGAGAGCAGGTTTGACTGAGGACTTTTCGTGCCTAACAATCACTTAGCCAAATTTTCAGCTATATTCAAAGCCAACAGAGTACAAAGGCTATTCGTGGATACGCTTAAACTGAGATTGTTCCCTTTCTCTTTGAAGGACAAGGTCAAACATTGGTTCACCTCATTGCCCGCGAATAGCATCCGTAATTGGGAGGAGATGAAGAGGGCTTTACTCAATGAGTTCTACTCAATTAGTAAAACCACTGAAAAGAGGAATAGTATTACTAGTTTCAAGCAGAAATCAGGGGAGCAATTCCATGAGGCATTCGAGAGATTGAATGAGATGTTGCGAGCATGCCCACATCATGAGGTGCCTAAGTGGATGCTGGTGAAGAACTTCTTTGATGGTATTAGTTAGGAAAGTAGGAACATGATCACAGCAGCCTCGGGTGGTACATTCTTGGCTAAGGAGCATGATGAGGCATGGGAACTACTACCACAGCTGGCTAAGGGGTCTAAGGTGCAAGCTGGGTCAGATACGTCGATTGGAGTCCAAGTTCTGGGAATTGATAATGCATGGAAAAGAGATGTCACTTCAAATATGGAGGCTCTCAGCAAATAGATGGATGCCTTGTTGAGGAAGGAGCAGACAGAACATAGAGCTCCTATTATGTGTGTCACGTCTGGAGAGCATACTCATACATTAGAGTTTTGTTTTCATGTACAAGGGGAGCAAGCTGGTGAGATTTCTGGATTTCCACCACGACAGGATAAGTTTGACCCTCACTCAGAAACTTACAATCCTAGGTGGAGCGTCATCCTAACTTTTGTTGGAGGGACGATCAGAGGATCGATGAATATGTAAAACCCAGATTTGATCAAGGGAATAGATACCCGCAAAATAGAAACTTCTACGGTGATACATCATCTAGTACTAAGGAAGAGAAGGAACCAGCAACCCAAGAAGCTCCAAAAGACTCGAAGATGGATCAACTCATGGATTATTTGAAGCAACAATTGTATGTACAAACTAATTCGATGGCCAGTTTAGAAAAGTAGATGGGGCAGATCGCAAATCAGCTCACGAAAAGAGATGAAGGAAGATTGCCAAGCAATACCCAAGTTAATCCTTATCATTCCAAGGGTAAAGAGAAACAAACAGTACATGAAGTGGAGGAGCTGAATGAAGTTAGTGAGCTGCACAAAGTGACTACTCTACGTAGTGGGAAGAAGGTATATAACAAAGTGGTCATGCCGGAAGTGGAAGAAATGGAAAGCGATATTGAAGAGGTAGTTGATGAGGGGAAATCAATCCCACATTCAGAATCTGAGAAAGAGGTCATGTTGAAAAAGCAAGTTCAGTTTGAAAAAGTTGTAGTGGAAAAGGAAGAACAACCAAGGCCTGAACCAACACCTCCATATCCATCAGCGTTAGAGAGTCTGAGCAGGCCAACTCTTGGGAAGAAAGGGCCGTAGATAGAGGACCTATGGGAGACATTCAATCAAGTGAAGATCAACATTCCATTGGTGAAAGCCTTGCAGCAAGTTTCGGCTTACGCTAAATTGTTGAAGAACTTGTGTACACAGAAGCGCAAATTCCATACGGCTTTGCCAAAGCAAATCAACCTCACCAAGCAGGTAAGTGTCGTGGTCTCGAGCTCTCTGCCACCAAAGCTAAAGGATCCAGGTTCACCTCTTATCCTTGTTACTATTGGTGATGTTAGGATTAAGAAAGCATTGTTAGATTTAGCGTCGAGTGTTAGCATACTCCCTGGAAACTTATTCGATCAGCACGACTTAGGAAGCCTAAAACCCACTGATGTGGTGTTACAGCTAGCTGATTGATCTACTAAGATTCCAAGGGGCATGTTAACCGATGTGATTGTAAAAGTTAAAGATTTCTATTACCCGGTAGATTTTCTTGTGTAGGAATCAGATTATAGGAGTCAGGACAACCAACCCGCAATAAATTTGGCAGGTAATTTTTGGCTACTATAAACGCTCAAATAAATTGCAGGATGGGTGTCCTAGACTTAGCCTTTGGGAATAGAAAGTTGAAGTTGAATGTTTTTAATGATGTCCCTAACGTTTCTTGTGATTCTGAGTGTTATTTGATTGACTATATTGATGAGTTACTAGGATCCCAAGTACCATTAATGACCAGCATGGATGAACTGGATTATGTATTGTCATGTCAAGAGCAGGAAAAAGTTGAATGGGGGTGGTTAATGAGCTTAAAGGTGATGGTTGGAGGAATAAAGCAGAATAGGCAGCCTCCATGGTCGTTAAAGTTTAAGAAGTTACCCGAAAATCTTCCTGAGTCAATGAAACCTTCTCTAGAGCAAGCTCCTACTTTGGAACTTAAAGCCTTACCTCCCCATCATAAGTATGTATTTTTGGGGCCACATGAAAGCTTGCCAGTGATTATAGCTTCAGATCTATCGGAGAAGGAAGAAAGAGCATTAATTGAGGTTCTGGGGAAGCATAAGGCAGCCATGGGTTAGACAATCTCTGATCTCAAGGGGATAAGTCTCCCGATTTGCATGCATAGAATCATAACTGAGGCTGATATTAAAACTTCAAGGGATGCACAGCGAAGGCAAAATCCAAATCTAAGAGAAGTGGTGAAGAAGGAGGTGCTGAAATGGCTGGATGCCGGTATTATCTACCCCATACACAGACCGTGCCTAAAAAGTCCGGGGTAACAGTGATCAATACTAAGGATGGTCAGATCGCAACTAGGCCAGTAACGGGCTGGAGAGTTGGCATAGACTATAGGAAGCTGAATGCGGCCACATCAAAGGACCATTTTCCCTCTACCTTTCATAGACCAGATCGTTGAAAAGATAGGCGGGTAGAATTACTATCGTTTTCTGGACGGTTATTCGGGGTACAATCAGATCCTTATCCACCCCAATGACCAAGAGAAGACCACGTTTACCTGTCCTTATGGGACATTTGCTTATCGGCGAATGCCATGGGCTGTGTAATGCTCCTGCTACTTTTCAGAGATGCATGATGGCGATATTCTCTGATATGGTAGGAGGTTCGTTGGAAATCTTTATGGATGACATCTCCATTTTTGACAAGACGTTTGAAGGGTGTTTACACCACTTGGAGCAAGTTTTGTAGAGGTGCACCGAGACTAATTTGGTGTTGAGCTGGGAAAAAAGTCATTTTATGGTAAAAAAAAAAAAAAAAGGAATCGTGCTAGGCCATGTGGTTTTTGAGAAGGGAATGGAGATGGATAAAGCAAATATTTAGCTTATATCATCGTTGCCACCACCAACAAGTGTGAAAGGAGTTAGATCATTCTTTGGGCACGCCGGATTTTACAGGAGATTTATTAAGGACTTCAGCACTATCTCCAAGCCACTGTGTAATTTACTAGTGAAGGATGTTGAGTTTGTATTTGATGAGGCATGTTTGAAGGCATTCGAGTTACTGAAAGCAAAGCTTACCGATGCTCCTATTTTGCAGTCACCGGACTGGACTAAGCCGTTTGAGATCATGTGTGACGCAAGCGACTTTGAGGTAGGAGCAGTGTTGGGACAGAGAATAGATAAGAAACCAGTCTTGATTTACTATGCCAGCAAGACATTTTTGGAAGCACAACAAAACTACACTACTACAGAGAAGGAGTTGCTAGCAGTAGTGTATGTGTTGGATAAGTTTCGTGCTTATGTATGGGGCAAAAGTGATAGTCTATTTAGATC
Source organism: Centrapalus pauciflorus (assembly GCA_020465985.1). Lineage (NCBI taxonomy): Eukaryota > Viridiplantae > Streptophyta > Magnoliopsida > Asterales > Asteraceae > Centrapalus > Centrapalus pauciflorus. Next base: position 20,853 of record JAANYP010006650.1, read on the forward strand.
ATAGTGCTTTGAAGTATCTCTTGAATAAAAAAGATGCTAAGCCCAGATTGATACGGTGGATTTTGTTGTTACAAGAGTTCGACTTGGAAATTAGAGATAAGAAGGGTTCGGAGAATGTAGTGGCTGACCACTTGTCTAGGATGCCTAAATTGATCCCAAATGTGATCGAAGTGATCAAAGAGTGTTTTCCTGATGAACAATTCTTGTTTGTGTCTAAGTTACCTTGGTTAGCTAACTTGGTTAATTATTTTATGACAGGTAAGACACCGGTTCATTGGACATCTCAACAGCGGAAGTGTTTTTAAGCCCACGCCAAGTACTATATATGGGACGACCCTAATTTATTCAAGATTGATGCTGATCAGATCATTAGAAGATGTGTCCCGAAGGCAGACCAACTCGATATTCTCACTCACTGCCATAGCTTAGCATGTGGGGGGGCACTTTAGTGCCAAGAAAACAACTCATAAGGTTTTAGAGTGTGGTTTCTTTTGGCCATCCTTGTTCAAGGATGCTTATGAGTTTGTCAAATCTTGCCTTAGATGCTAACAGGTTGGGGGGATTTACAAGAGAGATCAGATGCCAATGGTTCCCATCTTAGAAGTAGAAATCTTTGATGTTTAGGGGATAGGCTTCATGGGCCCATTTCCTGTTTCCTTTGGTTATGAGTACATTTTAGTGGCCGTAGACTATGTGTCTAAATGGGTTGAGGCTGAGGCAACAAGGCATAATGATAAAAAAGCTGTGTGTAATTTGTAAAAAAGAACATTTTCTCATGACATGGGATTCCCAGAGCTATTATTAGCGATGGATGAACCCATTTCAAGAATTTTCAATTTCACACTTTGTTAAGACATTATGGGGTCACTCACCGTGTTGCTACTCCTTACCACCCACAGACGAGTGGACAAGTGGAGGTGTCTAATAGGGAGGTAATAAGGATTTTGGAGAAAATTGTAAAGCCTAGTCGCAAAGATTGGTCCTTAAGGCTAGATGATGCATTGTGGGCTTACAGGACTGCATATAAGACCCATATTGGCATGTCACCGTATAGATTGGTTTATGGGAAACCTTGTCATTTACATGTGGAATTAGAGCATAGGGCTACTTGGGCTATTCGAAATGCTAATATTGATATTGTTGATGCAGGTAAAATGAGGAAATTCCAGTTGGCAGAGTTGGAGGAAATTAGAATGGAAGCCTATGAGAGTGCAAAGCTCTATAAGGAGAAGACAAAGCAATTCCATGACAAGCACTTGAGGAAGAAAAGTTTTGTTGCTGGTATTAAGGTCTGGCTTTTTAACTCACGTCTTAAATTGTTTCCAGGTAAGCTAAGGAGTAAGTGGACGGGACCGTATGAAGTTGTTCATGCATACAAGAATGGAGCAGTGGAGATTAAGGATCTTAAGCATGGGAACTCATTTATTGTGAATCGTCACAGGCTTAAAGTCTATCTTGAAGGTCATATCAAGGATGAAGGTGATCAAGCGACATTGATTGAGGTAGTGGCTCTTGAGGAGCCAACCTATTTATCTCTGTAAGTCAAGCAGGTAACGAATTTTGTGGGTATATTCACTGCAAACCCTCACGAGACTAAACTCGTCCGTCCAAGTAATTGGATGGTTTAAAGGCTTGCTACACATGCTAAGTGTAGTCGTGTTCCCTACGAAAATGGTTGTTTCGTTTTGTGTTAATTCTGTGTTAGGATAAGTTAGTGCAATTATTTAACTTGGAAATGAGCGGCAATGTCAGTTATTGAGCAAAGTGACAAGTTGGAGAGGTTTGGCAAAAGAGTTGGACGAAATTGAGTGCCAGCGTCTTAGAAAGCGTTTAGAACGCTGGAAGTAATTTTAAATCAGAGAGATAGAGTAACAAGGACGCTCTGTTGGGATTTTAGACGCTGAAAAATCGTTAAGGACGCCAGGCTGGACGTTGCAAATCAACTGGGAAACGCACTCAAGTGAGCGGCATCCTAGTGGGCGTCTTAGACAATAATAATAATTCTAAAACACAAGGATAGCATATAAGCGACACTCAATTTGGGTTTCAGACGCTGAAACACCGCTCAGAACGCAAGGTCAGACGCTAGGAGACCGGTTTGAAGCGCGCATAAATGCACGGCGTTTAAGTGAGCGTCCTAGACGCTGAGGGTAATTTCAAGACAGAAGGTTAGCGTCCTGAGGACGCTTAAATTGGCCGCATCGACGCTCATTCACCGTTTGGGACGCCAAGTGGGACGCTACCTCACCTTCCACCATTTAAACCATTTTTTAGCGTCATTCATTTCCATCTATCGTCCCCTTTTTACTCAAAAACGCTCCAAAATCCTTCTTCGGACGCTAGGCGGTTTCTACTTTGTCTTTGCCATTTCTTGCATAATCCTCACTTCTCGTCGATCAGGTAAACGTCTCTAATCACATTCTTGTATTGTAGTGTTTCTATTGTTCTTCGCGAACTCAGTTAGGGCATATGCTATGTTTGAATGTTTCCTAGTGTTAATGTGTTGATTATGTATATGTTGAGTTGTATTCTTATTATATACATGCATCTCATGCACATTTGAACTTTTGGGAAGGTAGGGTTTACATTCTCGAAGTTAGGGTTTACTGTGGGTTGTATGATGTGTGTAAACTTGATGTTGAGGTTTAAGTAAACGATTATGCGTGCTAACTGATGCAGTTATAGGGTGGTTAGTGTGTTGTGTTGCATTTAGTGAGACACATTTATGCATGGGTGTACGAATATTGTACTGTTGGTTATCTTAGCCTATGAGTCTTTCTTGTTTGTTATGTATGTTGGCGCTCAAGACACCAAAGAATAAACCCACTCATGTCTAAGTTGGGGAGGGGTTACCATCATGTGGTGAGTGCATAGGTGAGATGTGTAGTATGGAGGCATTTTCGGGGGATGGTTTTTAGGGGTTTAATAAGCGAGAATCATATCGGTTGCCCCAATCTAGGAAGTGATGTTGTGGATGTGTGTTGTGTTTGCATTACATTCCTTATGATACATCTTAAGTGTTAACTTAATGGGATGTTAGTGCAACACATCATTTAGTACATCACATCTGACCTTTGTTTCATACACCCTTCTTTAGCACCATGACTCGCGCTTCAGCGAAGAAATAGAAGCAGGCTGCTACCTCAAGTGTCAGGAAAAGAAGTAGGCAAACAATTTCACCTACACCGTCACCCGAACGTGACCCGGACCAAGCTGTGGAGGTTTTTGAAGTTGACTCCGATTTCAAGTTTATGCTGGAGAAGAATGTATTGAAGGATGAATTTAACGACTATGGAGTATTTCATTGCTTTGGGAGACTATGGTGGCTGGAAGGATGTGGTCTACCCAGATGCCTTAACGGAATTTCGTGACTCGGTTCGGAGGAGGTGAGGGGAAATTCTAGCACCCATGATTTTACATGCCTCAGTTGGAGGACATGACATTGAGTTATTAGCAGAAAGACTCATTGATTTTAGGGTTTGATAACTCAATAGCGAGTGATGGATCAGCGTCAGAGCATGAAGTATGGGACGAGGAAAGTCTAAAGCAGATCCCTCTCGTATCCCAGGAAATCTGGCAAAGTTACTTGACCATTGTTTTTGAGCTTACCCCATCCCAAGCCAAGTCCTACACAGCCAATGCACGCAAGGATCTCAGGCCACTGGCCAAGGTGCTCTGGAAACTGGTTCTATATAATGTTATACCAAGGAATGCAGATACCACCAGTGTAAAAGTTAAGGAAAGATTATAGTTGTCAATGCTCTTCTGACTGGTACCCCGTGCATTTCGCTGAGCCATCTGGTGCTAGCGAATATCTAGAATTCTGTTCTATCTTCCAACCGCACCAAACTTGTTCATGCTAGGATGATTTCTGAGTTATTGGAGCTGATGGGTACCCTGCCGCCAAATCAATGATTTTCTGTCATCCCAGATCGAGAAAAGCACTTTACAAAACAGCTTTCAGCCGCACGAGGTTTATACGTGCTGGTGATAAATCTATCATTTGTGATCTGATGAGTGGTTATGAAACAACTTTGGACAGACCGAGGACTCCAACTCCAACTCCTGAACGTGTTGGGGGTGAATCTTCTTCCACTGTGGGCGCTTCTGATTTGGATGGAGTTAGGAAAACGCTGTTGGACCTCACCAACATGGTTTGTAAGCTATACAATCAGATGCAACAGAAGGTGTTGCCCACCTTGGAGGAAACGGGTAAGAAGGTGGATCGTATGTTTGAGATGGCCCAAGCGGTGCAAGGTGATGATGAGCCCAAGGAGGATGTGGAGGTGACGGTAGCAAGGATGGCGGAGAACGTGGAGCGGAGCATGAAGGATAAAGCTCCGATGAGGGATGAAGATGTTGACTTTATGTGAGGGTTTGTAATGATTACACTTGGTTCATTTTGTTGTTTGTGATGCTTTCCGCCGTATGTGGCGTTGAACAATTTGTCTGTACTAACTACTTTTAACTCTCTCCATTCTCTCCCCCTTCTTTTGAACAAAAATCTGTGTTATGTGATGGAAATAGGTGATGGTTGCTTTAATTTGTGTCTCTATATGCTTCTTGAGTAGTTAGTTATGTGATGAGGACATCCTTTTCCTCTAAACTGGGAGGGGGTGTCCAATTTTTTGATTTGCTTTGCATGCATGATTGTATGACAGGAAGTTGAGACTAGCTCTTTAGACGCCTTCGGTTACAAGGTGAATGCAGGGAAACTGTGTATCATTAACTAATTAGTTCAACATGTTGTTTTTCTTGTGTTTGTCACTGTGTAGCAGGGTTAACATGTCTGGATCATCATCTCAAAGGGTGAAAAGCATAGCGAAGAGAAAGAAACCTGCACCGGCAGCACAAGTGATTCGTCCTCCAGCTGAATGGGATCCTACCAAGTCTCTCTCCGAGCATGATGAACGCATACGAGCTGAATTGTTCATGGAGAAGTGGGGAGAGGATACCAAGTATATCTACGAGAAGAAACTGGACAGGGATGAATTTGGCAATTATGGTGTGGTAGAGTTGCTCAAGACCTTAGGATGGGAGAAAGTATTAGATATGGGGGGAGAATCACTGTACCCGTTTGTGGTTGCAGAATGGATGTCCAACCTGAGGTTAGGTAGAGGAACAGATGATTGTAACTTCACATTGGTAGGCAGAGTGGGAACTCAGGAGATTAGGATGACAGCAGCAGATGTGAGGGAGATTTTTGAGGTGGACATAGGTTGTATCAGAGACGGAGTGAGGCAAGAATATGTTTATAGAACTGAGGGGTATTTAGCTGGAACGGGGATGATGTATTCGGAGGTTTGGCAACGGAAGGTGGCAGCAGCATTTGATCTTCAGTGGGAACATGTGTCAAGGTACAAGGAATTCAGAAGGAGTGACTTGCAGCCGATGGCGATAGTAATTCACAAGGTCTTGATCACCAACATTCTACCAAAATCTGGAGATCTGAGTAAGGTGAGGCATAAAGATGTGAGCATCATCCATGCATGCTTTATTGACGGGAGAGGAGCCTTTGTCTTTTGCTTGGATTGTAATGGATGACCTGCGGAACATGTACAACACCCGAGAGAGACGCGTGATCCCTCACATGTGGATGTTATCTAAGTTTCTTCAAGTGAGAGGAGCTGTTGCTGAGACCACTGCGGCAAAGATCATCAAGGAGAGTAGTTTGTGGATTAAGGCAAGTTCAATGAAGGATATAAATTTTAGGGAAGTAGATGAGCAGTATTAGATATATGATACTGAAAAGAATAAAGGGGTAGTGACGCCATATCCTGAAGAAGAGAGGACAGAAAGACAACAAAGCAGAGCCATCAGAAGAGGTAAGGCCGGTGACTTGAGCAATATTGTTCAGATGCTGTCTAACTTGAGTACAGAGATGGTCAACATGCGAGGTGAGCAAAGAGAGAGGCGGTAGAATCAGGATGGAATGATGGAGGAGCAGCAGAGGTAAATCAATTGGTTGCAGTCAGAGGTAGGAGCACAAAGAAGGCAGTTGGATGACATCTACTTCGGGGGTAAGAGCAGGCACATTCCTCAATGCATACATGTATAGCCAACAGTGGCGATATATCAATGAGGTACGACATTACACGGATTACAGAGCAGATATGCCTTACACGCCATTTGAAAGGTACCAGACTCCAGATTTTGCCACCATTGCTAGGGGTATGGGCACTACTGTTGGCCACCCTGCTTTAGAACCATTCCATCAACCTCCATCTACACCACAAGTGAGATATCAGCAAGGATTCGCAACATACTTCAGTGGTATTTTTGGACCACCCTCGTAGTGAGGAATTGCAAAAGATGCCTTGATAAATGGTACTTTCGTTTCATTTCTGCTTTTATTATTTCGTTGCATTTTTAGCTTTTAAGTTGTTTTTTGGTTTGCTTGGTCGTAACTATGCATGTATGTTAGTGTAGTGGTAGTATCATGATCATCCTTGGCTTATTACATTTAGATTACCTCATGCAAAGTATTAGACTAAGGGAGCGATGGGGTAAGTAAATTGGATTTTGTAGCCTCGAATATTGGAAATTTTGGGATGCTAAATGATGTGTAAATAGAAGTTGAGTGTTAATGTGTTAGATCGTGGTTAATATCTCTCCAACAAGTACTTGGAATTGATGGCAATAAGGGGGAGAGTGAGCAGTGCATAGCACAGAAAAGAAAAGAAAAAGAGAAAATAAAGAATGAATATAAGCTAACATGTGGCCTAGTAAGTCCGGGAGATTAAGTCTTTGGGGTACCATCATGCCTAATTGTAACATCTTTAGATCTAAATTATTGTAATTTAGATTAATTAGTTGGATATTTTGTAATTTGTATAAATAAGTTGGATTACGAAAGATGATTATGTATCCGGATATTTAAAAGTTGGTTGCTACTTTAAGAAATTAAGAAATTTGAGAATTTTGAATTATTATTGAGTATTATGATTTATAAATGTTAGTAATGATAAAACTAAGATAAAATCAGTATTTAGTGAAATCAGATAAGTTGAGGGACTAAATGTGCCAAAACCCGGAAGTTAAGAAATAAAAGACTCTTTGTCTTTTATTTGGTTCATTTCAACTTCAAGATTTAAGCTCTCTACCTCTCTCTCTCTCTCTCTCTCTCTCTCTCTCTCTCTCTCTCTCTCTCTCGAAAAACCTGCTGAAATTCGAAATTTTGGAGTAAATTCATGGATTTAAGTTGGTGATTAACAAGATTCAAGTGGAATTAAGGTAAGAATATCATTTCTCAATTTGGGGTTTATTTTGGGAATAAAATGCATAAAATTCGGATTTAGAATCTAAAATTCAGTGGTTGCATGTTTGTTAAATCAGTTGGAAAGCATTATTTGAAGTTCTTAGAAGCTCCAGAAACAAGAATCAACCGTTGAATCGTCCTAAACGGTAAGAAATTTGAGTTTTTGTGAAGTTTTGTGTTCTTGAGAAAATATCCATATTTTGGATGAATCTGAACTAATTAGTATGTTTTAGATGGGGAAAATGATGTAGAAACACCCTTATAATGTTTATAAAACATTATTTTCAGTTGCATGTGGTTAGAAATCGAATTTGGAAATTTTTAAGTAAAACCCGTAAGTCATGAATGCAGATCTGCTGGTGAACTCGACGAGTTCTTGGGTGAACTCGGCGAGTTCCCAAAAACACTTGAATAAATCTTCAAAAATTCATAAGTGTTGGATCCGAATTCGGTTGGGACCCGAATTCGGATGAGACCCGAACTTAAATGGAACCGAACTCGAATAAGAACCAAACTCGGATGAGACCCGAACTCGGGTGGGTAAAATAATTCGGATGGGTCCGAAATCCGGCCGAGGATCCGAAATCCGGACCTCAACTCGGCGAGTTGGCTGCAATTCTTGTGAAATTCGGATGGGTTTTTAAAGACCCAAAATCATGGTTAATTAATCACACTTTTGGGATATCTTTTGTAACATATTATGGTAAATAAAGGAGGGTTAATTGGGAATAATAACACCTCAATGATGAGATTTAAACGTGAGTTTCGGATGACGGTACCGAATGTTGTAACACTTTTAATTGTACAAATTGATGCTCGAACATGTATGTGATATGTTTTCCTTATGGAAATGTAACAGGTTCCTTGTGGTGTTGTTTATCCCACAGTGGGGTACTTTGTGATCCTGCTGTAAGCCCGAGGAGAAATAAAATTAACTGAAATTAACTAACGCACCACTGCGAGTACCTTTGATTTTCACATGTCTGCATTTGCTTTATGTTTGCTTTGCCTGCTGAGGCATGTTGTTTCACTTTCATTTGGCATTCTACTAACTTGCGTATATGTTGATGCACATTCTTACTTGTTGCATGTCCGTTTCTTTGTTGTGCATCTTATTGATGGGCCTGCGGGTCGCATCTGTATTCTGATGTTACTGTGCTATATGACCAAGAGTTTGACACCTCTATGGTCAGGATAGGCAGTAGGTCATCCCCGATGATATGTTTGCCTCAGATGGTTGGTTTTCTTATGCCGAGTGTCATCTCGAAGGAACTGCGGCTCGGGTTTCGTACTTTGAGTACGTATGGAGTATACGGCATGTGTTGCCGGTGTTACTCCTAGGGGGCATCATAAGGATTTGTGGAATGTGTAAAATCATTGGTATTCACTAAGCATTCGCTTACCCATCAGTTGTTGAATTTTTACAAGAAAAGGGAAATCTGCTGCAGGACCTTTCTAGTTAGGTCGTTTGTGAAGTCTTGGAAGATTTGATACTGCTCAATCGGTAAATGTGCTATGGGACTAATGTTGTAATATATTTGGGATGTTGTAATAAAGTTTGAGTATGTATATTTAGACTTGAAACCTTGTAGCACTGTAGGGTGTATGAAACAGTTGTATTTCTATTTTATTATGTATTTTAATGCTTCCGCTTATTTTATTAAGCATTCAGATCATTATGTAATTGTATGTTGGTGTTAGGCACAAAAAGGCCTCAGTCAAACCTGCTGTACATCTGAGGGGGAGATTTTTAATCAAACCAATTGATGCTTTTGAAGGTTGAATTTAAGGTCTGTTATATGCCTTATTGAAACCTGAAATTGATTGCAATATCAGCCCAAAGCTGTTAACCATGTTGCATTCGTTGCAACAAAGACAGTTTTGTCCAAGCTGTTCTGTCTGCTGAACAGGCTAGGCATAAACTGTCTACGCTGCTCTATTCTCTTGAGCAGCTTGGGCAGTTTTCAAGTGTTCTGTTCTTTGTGAAGTGAACCTGTTCTTTGTGAACAGGTTAAACACTTTATGGAATATGTTTCCAAGTCCTCATGTATTGTTTTTGGCTACAAGATCAGTTTACAAGTCGAAGACAAAGTGGAAAACATAACTGCACAGCCTGCCCACGCTGTTCTGATATATGAAGACAAACAGATATTTGAAAAGGGTGACAGACCTTTTCTTATATCAAAATGGCATTTACAAAAGAAGAAAGATGCAAAGTTGACATTCCTATTTTGGTTAAAGCCGTATGCAACAGTGACAAAAGGAAAAGACAAAGATTCTGTCATGTGAAGACAAAGATACTTTATCAGAACATGCAGAAAGGCGTTTTGTCTTTTTGGAAAGACTCTCCACTATCTCATCTGTCCAATGAGGAAGCTTCACTGAGATTCTCCTTTTGGGTATAAAAGGAAGCTTCTAAGGATAATGAAATTAAGAGTGTGACAATCAGTACGTGCATTGAAGTGTGTTATTCCATGCATGCAAGTCTGCTTATATAAAACAGTAGAGTCTGTCTAAGCTGTTCATGTATAAGCTGTCCATCCGAGTCTTGTAAAAACAGTGAGTGCTTCTAAGTGAGAGTAATCACTGTAACTAGTCTGAGTGTGTTTTAGATTAGTTGACAAACTGTTGTATCTGTCATCTCAGGTTGAACCTTTCCGCATTCAAGCTTGTTTGTAATTAACTTTTGTTGATAATACATACAAACATTGAGAAAAGAGTGTTTAAGTTTTAAATAGCTGTATTCACCCCCCCCCCCCCCCCCCCTACAGCTTAGAGCTGTACACTTGGAAACCTTTTGGGACCTACAACTGGTATCAGAGCAGTGTTAGAGTGTGTTTCATCTCTAAGATCTCTCATTCTCCCTACGTTTCCATGGACAACAGTTCTGCAAATTCCTCTTACTATGACAATGGGTCAATGGCCAAACCCCCAAAGTTCAATCATCAGAACTTCTCTTGCTGGAAGTGCAGAATGATGCTCTATTTAGAGAATCTGGATGTACAATTACCAGAGATAGTAATGGAAGGTCTCTATGTGCCAACTTCTGTTACTACCATAACTCCTGCTGTTGAAGGAGCAGCTCCTGAAATCGGAACCTTTGAAAAGGCCAAAGCTCAATGGTCTGATGAAGACAAAAGACTGGTTGCTCTGGATGCAAAGGCCAGTAAATAACCTGGTTATCTCTCTGCCTGATGATGTGTTCAAACAGGTTGAGAAGATGAAGACTGCAAAGGGGATGTGGGATACTTTGTGTACCGTCTATGATGGACCCACAATCACACTGGACAACAGGATTAATAATCTTGTTAGACAGTACGAACTCTTCTTTGCAAAACCAAAGGAGACACTCACAGAAACCTACACCAGGTTTACTGCTCTTGTCAATGATCTCAAAGCTGTTGGGATCACTAAGGACAGCCTAACCCTGGTGAACAAGTTCTTGGACATCCTACCTGAAGAATGGAACTACTTTTCCACCATCTTAAGAAACTCAGGTACTATCAAAGGTATGGATCTGGTAAACTTATATGGATCTTTACTAAATGATGAACAGTCAAGGCAGCAAAATAGAAATGCCTTGGAAATGTCCAAAAGAGGTGCTGCCTTAGTGGCCAGCGTGAGACAACCTGTTGGACAGGAGTGTGATGTGTTCACATAATCTGATCAACAGGCTGATATTGAAAGAGAGGAAATGTCTGATAAGGAAGACAGTGCAGATCTTGCTGAGCTTGATGATGAGCAAATGATAGTCATGCTTGTCAAAAGGTTCAACAAGAAGAGGTTTGGAAGAAATACGCTGCAGGGAAACTCAAGTGCTGCCAAGAAGAAGGCATTTGATAAATCTAAAGCTGAGTGCTTCAAATGTGGCAAAGCTGGTCATATAGTTGCTGACTGTGTGTCAAAATCTGTTGGTCAGTCTTCCAAACCATACAAGACTAACAGGGACGATGGTTATAGGGCTAAGTACCTTATGGCCATGGCAAAGCTGAAAAAGTTGGAAAACTCAGTGGCTTCCAACAAGCAAAAGGGACTGATGGCAGAGACATTTGACTGGGAGGAGTCTGATTCATCCTCAGATGAAGAAGACAACAATTGTCTGATGGCCAATACTGATGTCCCATCAACTAGCAACCTCAAACCGGACTTGGCTGAAGCTGAAGCTTTCAGCAGCTTGGAAAACTGGAATCCTACAATGATGTACAAGGTACAAAATTTTATGGCTTACAGTTCAGATGAAAAAGTAAAAATGTTTGAATATATGCTGGTTGATTTAAAAGCTGCTGTTGAGAAGCGTAATGTTTTAATATCTGAAATCTCTAAGCTTAAAACTGATCTTGAAATTAAATCTAGTAAACTAGACAGTTTCCATAAGTTGGAAACTGAGCTTGATGAACTAAAACACATCAACTCTATTTTACTGGAAAAAAAGAGAGAAACAGATGTAATACATGCAAAGCTTCAAAAGATAGTTGACTTTTGGTGCCAATCAGCACAAAAAGTCAGCCATTGCATAAGTCAGCAGATCCCTGCACAAATCCAAGCCTATCTTGGAGGGGATCTTGACACAGCAGCTTCTATTGTTGAGATCAATAATCTGAAAGATGACTTGTCCACTCTTGGTGAGCTTCCCAGTACTTTCATCCAGAAAGTTAATGGAAAGTTGGTCTCAACAAACAGGTTTGTCAGGCCTCAAAATACTGACAGCTTGTGTGAAAAAGGCCCTAAAGCTGATGATGGAATGTGTTCTCCATCAAATCAGCCTGCTAAGTGCTCTGCTAATTCACACAAGCAAGGGAAAGGAAGACATTCTCAAGCTGCAGCGTTGGACACTAAACCTGTTGACAGAATAGGCTCTGGGTCCAAAGCTGATGGTAAGAGACATGTTAATCCTTTTGATGCTAAACATTTTGAAAGTAAGTTTTCAAAAGGTAAGCAGCCTACTTTCAACAAGGGTAAGTCTCATGTTGAAAGCAAATCTGCTGTGATTTCAAATAAGTTTTCAAATCATAGTGAAAAACTAGTTATAAATGAAAATAAGTCTTTCAAAACCAGAAACAGTGATTATGCTGATAGGCAGCGTCAATCACATCTCAGTAAGGGCAAAGGCAAAGCCATTGCTCAACCTGAGAAATCTGGGAATAAGTTTCCCAAACCTGTGGAAGGACAAAAACCAATCAAGCTTCCTGTTTTTGACATCTGTCCTCCCAAAAAGAGGAAAGAAGAAACAGGCAAAGCTGTTGCTATTGTGCCATCCATCCAAGCTGTTGATTCATCTAAAACTAGTAATAAGTTTGTTAAACCTGCTGATAAAATCAACAGAAAAAATTCAGAATATGTTTCCGAGAGCTCTTCTTCCAAAAAGACCAAAAAGAGAAAATGCTATAAATGTGGCAAGAAGACACACATGGCCAAAGACTGTCCTGAAACAAAGGACATGAGGCCTGTTGACTCTGCTAGTTCCATCATTGCTAAAACAAGCAGTGTTGGAAGTAACTTAGTCAATGAGAGTGGTATCCAAACTGATACAATTCAAATAGGAAATATTAATGTGGATATTACTAGCCCATCAACACATGTTGATGAAGTAGGAGAACTCACCACTATGATGAGTTCCCCTAAATGTAACTAATATTTTCCTATGACATTCTGCAGGACAAACAACCATCCCAGGTTTGGTACTTGGACAGTGGCTGCTCAGGGCACATGATAGGTTGCAAGGACCTGCTGAATGATCTAAGGCCTGAAAAAGGGCCAAAAGTCACTTTTGGTGACAATGTACAGGGATCCACTGAGGGATATGGAACTCTTAAAGCTGGTGCTGCAGTGTTCAAAAGAGTAGCCTATGTGGTTGGGCTAAAACATAACCTTGTAAGCATAAGTCAACTGTGTGATGCTGGCTACAAGGTTAACTTTGATGAGCACCTGGGTTACATATTGGATTCCCAAGGCAAAGTTGTGTTGTGTGCTCAACGGAAGAAAGATGTATATGTTGTGGATATGCAATCTGCTGATCCCACAACTGAAACCTGTTTTCTCACAAGAACAAATGCAGACCTAAACTGGTTATGGCACAAAAGGCTGTCACACCTGAACTTCAAGAACATCAACAAACTCTGTAAGAAAGAGTTGGTAACAGGTTTGCCTTCCATGACTTTTGTTAAGGATAAACTCTGCACAGCTTGTGAGAAAGGCAAGCAGAGGAAATCATCTTTTAAATCCAAGCATAATTTTTCTATTGATACTCCTCTCTTTATAATCCACATGGACTTGTTTGGACCTGTTAATGTCCCAAGTCTTGGAGGAAGAAGATACACTCTAGTAATGGTTGATGAGTTCTCCAGGTTTACATGGGTAATCTTCTTGAAGAGCAAAGGAGAGCCTGCTAGAGAAATCATTGGATTTGTCAAAAAGATGGAAATGCTGAACTCTGCTCAAGTATAGCAGCTTAGAAGTGATCATGGTATCGAGATCAGAAACAGTACTCTTGAAGTCTTCTGTGAAGAAAGAGGGATCTCACAAAACTTTTCAGCCGTAAGGACTCCACAACAAAATGGAGTTGCTGAAAGGAGAAATAGAACCCTCATTGAAGCTGCTAGAACCATGCTGTGTGCATCAGGTTTACCTTCATCATTCTGGTCTGAAGCTGTCAACACTGCTTGCTTCACCCAAAACAGATCCTTAGTGGTGAAAATGTTCAACAAGACTCCCTATGAGCTGCTCAAAGGGAGGAGGCCAAATATTAGCTACTTCCATGTGTTTGGATGTCCCTGCTTCATTTTGAATCAAAGGGATCAACTGGCAAAGTTTGAACCAAAAGCTGATGAAGGTGTGTTTGTTGGTTACTCTGCTATCTCCAAAGCCTACAGAGTGTACAACAACAAAAGAAAGGTGATAGATGAATCTATCAATGTCACCTTTGAAGAGTCCAGGAATGCCTCCACCAAAGCTGTTCCTGAATCAGTTTCAGGAGAATTCAACTTTGATGATCTCATGCATTCAAACAATGAAGAGGACTCAAAAGCTTCCACTACATCCAGTGTGGAACCTGTTAATCATGATGGGCATGATGATGATTATGTCAATACACCCTATGTGAATAAGTGTACTGACTTAATTACAACTACATATCCTGAACCAATCAATGCTGATTTCCTGGATCCTTTGCTGATATGTTCAACAGTGGTCAGTCATGTTCAACAAGTGAACAGGCTCAAGACAACAGTGTGTGAAAACCTTGAGAGCTGTTCAACAGGACCTGCTGAAGATGCCAACAACTCAGGAGAATTCTCATTGAAGAATGATCCTAAGTGGATCAGGTGTCACCCCAATGATCAAATAATTGGTGACATCAACAAAAGGGTACAAACAAGGTGGGACAGCTTAGGGAACTTCTGTATGTTCTCTAGCTTTGTGTCTCTAATGGAGCCAAAGAAAGTGGATGAAGCACTTAAAGATGCCAATTGGATCACTGCCATGCAAGAAGAACTCAATCAGTTTGAAAGAAACAAGGTATGGAAGCTGGTCCCTGCTCCTAAAGGTAAAACTATAATTGGCACTTAATGGGTTTTCAGGAACAAAATGGATGAGCAAGGTCATGTCATTAGAAATAAGGCAAGACTTGTTGCTCAGGGCTATAGACAGGAGGAAGGTATTGACTATGATGAAACATTTGCTCCCGTGGCCAGGCTAGAGGCAATTCGTATGTTTCTAGCCTACGCTGCTCATAAGAGCATGAAGGTATTCCAAATGGATGTGAAGAGTGCATTTTTGAATGGGAAGCTGCAAGAAGAGGTCTATGTCAAGCAGCCTCCAGGTTTTGAGAATGAACACCATCCAGGTTTTGTCTATAAGTTGGACAAAGCCCTCTATGGTCTAAAACAAGCCCCTAGAGCCTGGTATGACACTCTTACTAATTTTCTTATGAGCAATGGGTATTCCAGAGGTAAAGTAGATACCACATTGTTCATAAAGAAAGTGAAATATGATATTATGCTTGTTCAAATTTATGTGGATGACATAATATTTGGTTCTACCAATGAGCAGTTATGCAAGAATTTTTCATTACTCATGAAATCCAAATATGAAATGAGTATGATGGGTGAACTTACTTTCTTTTTAGGATTACAGGTTAAACAACCTCAAATGGAATTTTTATTAAACAAAGAAAGTACACTTTAGATCTACTGAAAAAGTTTAAATTTGATCAAAGTTCTCCTATTAAAACCCCAATGGCAACCAGTGTAAAGTTGGATGCAGATGCCAGTGGCAAAGCTGTTTCAGTAACAGCTTACAGAGGCATGATTGGGAGCTTGCTGTATTTAACTGCTAGTAGACCTGATATTATGTTTGCTACTTGTTTATGTGCTAGGTTCCAAGCTGATCCAAAAGAATCGCATCTAGTTGCTGTAAAAAGAATCTTCAGATACCTTAAGGGTACACCAGGTTTGGGTCTTTGGTATCCCAAAGACTCAAGCCTTGAACTGACAGGTTATTCAGATTCTGATTTTGTAGTTTGCAGGCTAGACAGGAAAAGCACAACAGGTGGATGTCAACTCCTTGGTGGTATGTTGATAAGTTGGTGTAGCAAGAAGCAAAACTCAGTGTCTACTTCTACTGCTGAAGCTGAGTACATTGCTGCTGGAAGCTGCTGTGGGCAGATTTTGTGGATGCAGCATCAGCTTGAAGACTATGGCCTTGTATATAGGAAAACTCCTATTCTGTGTGATAATACAAGTGCCATAGCTATATCCAACAATCCAGTGTTTCACTCCAGAACAAAGCATATAGAAGTCAGACATCACTTTATCAGAGATCACATTCAGAAAGTTAATGTGGAGGTAAGTTTTATTTCCACTGATGAACAGCTTGCAGACATTTTCACCAAACCTCTTGATGAAAACAGGTTTAATTACCTTGTCAGCAAGCTGGGCATGTTAAACAAAACTGACTAAGTGTCTTTAATGTTCTAAGACCTTATATGTCTCACACTGCTCAAGTTCTTTCAGAACAGCTTAGACAGAACAGGTTATGCATGTTCTATAGTTAGCCGTTTTCTGTAAAACTTGAACACCTTGAGCGTATAACATGTGTCACAAATAACAGCTTATATGTCAAGCTTGATCTGATGATCAAACCTCCACCCTGCTCACTCTCTCAATCTGTCATACAAGACATTGTCTTGTAACCTGATCAGCTATTGAACACAACCTGTTCTTACATAGCTGAACAGGTTGAAGGAACAGCTTGAAGAGTGAACAGCTTGTGATGACCCTGCTCATCACAGGTTTGACCATCAGCTTAGACCATCAGTTTAATTACCTTTCTTCACAATTAAGTTACTTAATTTTTGTTTTTATTTAAATTAATTACTGCGGATAATGTGGGTTACGTGTGTTAGTGATTAAAAAGGGCTCAAGTGGTCTGACAAACGGTCTGACATGGACAACCGTTCTGTTTTCCGTTAACGACCTTTTCAAATCAACCGCCCAAATGTTTCTCTCTCATACCCACTCACATTCAAATCCTATAAATACCCCCTACTGTTTCATCTTCGTCTTCCTCACTACTACCATAAACCTCCTAAGAACCCTAAAAATCGACTAAGTGTCTTGTGCTTCTGCTACTCTCACTACTTCCCAAATGGCTCACAGAAACAACCCCTTTCTACCAGTATTTGTTGGTGATGATATACAGAAACACTCATCAGTCACCACAATGCTAACACTAAAACCCACTAACTACATTGCCAACCTCACAATCCCCAAAAACTATGTGGGAAAAGGCTATGATCAAATGGTGGAGTTTTTGAAAGTTCATCCGTTGAACTACGCCATGACTGCTAATCCTGGTGTCCTGTACCAGGAGATGGTGTATGAGTTCTGGTAAACCTGTGCCTACAACCCAGATACCAAAGTCATCAAGGGCACCATACTCAATGGGACTCAGACCATTGAGATCAACACTCGTCTGCTCAGGGAAGTTCTTCGACTCCCTGTGGTTGAAAAATATGATCAACCACAGCCTGAAGATGAACAGATGAAGAATCTGCTGCACTTCTATGGTGTAGCAGAACTAAAAGTTGGAGCAACGCTGTTCAGAAAGGATCTGTCTCCTACTTACAGCTTCTTGTTTGCCTCTGTGGTAATGTGCTTCAGCAGCAAAGTTGGTTCCTTTGACCAACTGAGCCGTGATGAAGTTCCTGTAGTTCTGCAGCTTGTGGATGGAACTACAATAGACATGGCAAAGTGGATTTTCATGAATTTGAGGAACCTGGTGCAGCAGGAGACACGACCAGCTGCTGTTCGATATCCCAGGTTTCTGAGCCTCATCTTCAAGCATATTTGTGGTGAGCATTTGTATAACTCTCAGCCTTTACTTCATACTGCTGCCTTCCCTGTAATAGGGAATAGAGTTTTCTATACTACTGTTCTCCCAAATGAGCCTCCTCTGTCAACACCAATGAGGAGGTTGTTAGGATTGGTGGAAGGACCCTCTGATGTGAGGGTGGATCCATAAGCTGCTCCCAGAAGAAAATCCAAAGCCAGGGCCAAGCTTGTTAAAAGGACCCTGGAAACCACTGAAGCTGGGCCTGTCTCCAAGAATGCCAAAACAGCTCAGTCTGAGTCTGCACTCTTAGCCTCTGTGGCTGAGGGGGAGCAGGCAACTCACCCTGGTTCATTCGTTGAACCTGAAGCCTCTGTGGCTGGTGCCTCTGTGGCAGCTGAGACTATGGAACAGGACAACCCACCTGTTTCTTACCCAGTCTCCAAACATTTCCAGTCCGAACCTCTCATCTCCTCTCCAAAATCCCCCACCTCATCTCACATTTTATACCAACGCAAAAAGAAACCACAGCCCAGACTAGCTCCTCTGTTCCCTCTCAACAGGGTTCAGTTGAAAAAGAAGCAACCCCTGCTGCCTCTCCTATTTTGGGAGAAGAATCAGCACAATTGGAGCCTGCTTCACTCCACCCTGTGTCAACCCCAAGTCAGCCTAGACCCTCTGGTTCCTCCCAACAGGAGTCAGTTGTACAAATGGAGAAAGCCCCATCAACTATTCCAGCCTCCCAACAGGCTGAGAATATTGAAAGACATGAGTTCTCTCCACTCCATACTGAGTCCACACTGTCCCCATCTCATACTTCTCTACACCCTGAGTCTGCACGAGGTGTCCACACTGCTGGCTTAGACCAACCAGCAGATCAGCCTCAAACTTCTGCTCCTCATGATGCAGTTGTTCTACACCAAACAGCTGCTGAAGGACCCACAACTCAAGTTGATGAACCTCAGGGAACAGAACATCCCTTTGGTGAGGCTAATCCCTTCATGCAAACTCCATCAGCAGGTTTCACCACTGCTGATGTTGAAATGCAAATTCCATCTCCCCATGATGAGGTACTTTTAAACCAAGGTACTGTAGAGGGAACCACCACTGGCCTTAATTAAGGTGCTGCAAAACAAGCAATGTCTGAAAGGCTACCATCCTCTACCCCCTCTCCTGTTGATGCAGCTACTGCCACTGCTGAAGAACCCATCGACCCCTCCAAGCTGGGCCACATTACTTTTGCCCAAGTTATGGAGCTTCTTTCGAATATACTCTCTCCCTCTACATCACATCCCCATACACCAGCCTCATCCTCTTCATCTCCATCTACCCACTCCAAACAATCCACCCATACACCTCCATCTCCTAAAGACCTGCCTTTGAAGGATCAGCTCTCTTTGCTGACCAACAAAGTTGGTTCTTTAGAAACCTCCATGTCTTCTCTACCCTCTCTCATTTCAGACTCTGTGTCTGAACAACTTAAGGGATTCTTTGATATGTTCAAGGATTCCTTCCCAGCCACTCCACAAACTGACACCTCCTCACAGCTGCTTGCACTCACTGCATAGCTGCAAAATGTCTCCACCTCCCTCTCCTCCGTTCTTTCACTCCAACAGGACTCTGTGTCCTCTATGACAGCCATCTCCAATCAGCTGCCATCTCTCCTCACCACTTGCAATTCTACACTTCCTACCACTTTGGCCAGCTTAAACACCTTAATAGGCTCTCTATCAAATTCTGTGTCATCAAACCTTGCTGATGTGCAGGACTCTCTTGAGTTACATCTTGCACAGCTCCAAACTTTGCTGTTCACAGCTTCTGATAGGGAAAACATTCTTAAGCTGACCTCCCTTGCTGATACCCAATCATCCTCTCTTCAACACTGTCTTTCCCAACTTGCAGAGGTGAAGGACAACCTGGCTTTCTTAGTGCATAGCCTGGTTGGTCCCAAGCCTGCTGCTAAAACTGCTGGCAAGCCTGCTGACTTCGTGTCTTCAGGCAGACCAGGTGTTGAAGGTGCTGATCCATCTCCTTCAAAGGGGGAGAAGTCATTCGCCTCGAAGACTAAGTCAAAGGGGGAGAAAACTTCTTCTCCTAAGGAGAAATCAGTACCTACTGGTCAACCAGCAGGAGCATCTGCAACAGGTACAATGGGAGGTGTCTCTCAAGCTGCTCAGCCTACTCAGGCTGAATCTCCAAACCCTGCTCAGTCTAAGGGGGAGGAATGCATTTCTGAGGCAGGCCAAGCAGTAGAAGGAGGCATCTCATTTTAGAGGAAGAAGAAGAAGAGGAAGATTCTCCTGAGGCTGTTATCACTACAACAGCTAAAGGAAAAGAAAAAGCAGCATCTGATCCTGAACAGCAGAAAGCAGCAGAGTTAAAGTTTCACAAAGCCAGGGCAAAGGAAATGGGTCTTCCCATGGATAAATACTATGAGTTCAGAATTGAACAGCTTCAAGCCCTGGAAGCACTAAGAAAAGAAGAAGCCTCTACCAAAGCTGCCAAATCTTTTGCACTCCAAGAAGCAAGCAAAGTCAAAATGCCCTCTTTGGATGTGCAGAAGAAACTGATGGAAGCTGCTAGGGAATCAGCGGGTGAAAAGGAAGGTGAACAGGTTAACGGTGCTCTGGTCTCTGTGACCAAACCAAAACAAGCATCCTCTGCAAGGGCCCAGTTCCATTTTGACAATTTGGCAAGGAAAAAGTGTAAGGATGTTGCTGATAGAAGGCTTGCCAAAGAAGCAATTGTCAAAGCTGTCCCCATAGCAAGAAAAGGCAAACAGTGGAAATTGCAGATAACCAGAATGGGTGCAACAGGCCCAGAGCTGGAAACTTATGACTACACTGATGTTGCACAGATGGGGTACAGGGAATTGGTTGCGCTGGCAGTTGCCCTGAGCCAGTCTAAGTCAGAAACGGCTAAGACTATCAGGGCATATATTAAGAAGCTGATGGAGAGAGTGCAGGATCTTGGCCTGATCTCAAAAAAAGTCAGTGAGGGTGTCTCTGTGACATACCCCAAAATAAAGGCCAGGAGGACAAGGAAGGATACTGAGCTTGAACAACTCCTCATCTTAATTGAACAGGGTGACTATGCTGTTGAGATGAAAGGAATTGACTACAGCCTGCCTAGTGGAGTAGAGTTTGAAGAAGGCAAGATAATTGAAGAGCCTGAGTTGGGGGCATTTTTTGTAGATCCCTTAACACAGAAGAAATGCTTTCAGAGAGCATCAGATCTATACAAGGTGGATCTGAGACAGCTTGCAGCCTTCAGACTTGCAGCTTCATTTAGGCAATCAAGAAGGTGGAGAGCAGCCGTCTGGGATCAGCTCAGAGGCTTTTATGAAAAAGGTGAACTTCAAGATCCCAAGTTTATGATCCTCAGAGTTGAAATCCAAGATTTGGAGAAAACAAGGGAGGAGCTTGAAAAATTGTTTGAAGGACCACCTCCACTGGAATGAAGTCCATTTACCATCAGGGTAAGTGAAGAATGGAAGCTGTCCATCTGTTGGACAGGCTTGCCATTATCTGCTCCCAAAATCAACAGTCTAAAGTGTTGAACTTTTTGTACATTAGTTGTACTTTGTTACATATGTTGTAACTTTGCTTATTTACATCAGTTGTAATATACATTAGTACATTAGTTGTACTCTTGTAAAAACATGTGTTGTTTTTATGTAATCAAAATCAGTATATATAAACTGATCTTTTACTTTACTTAAATGTTGTAATTCCTTTTCAGCAAGATGTATTGTAAAAATGTATAATGATTATTGATTAAATCAGCTTAGACTGATTATAGCACTGTAGGGTGTATGAAACAGTTGTATTTCTATTTTATTATGTATTTTAATGCTTCCGCACATTTTATTAAGCATTCAGATCATTATGTAATTGTATGTTGGTGTTAGGCACAAAAAGGCCTCAGTCAAACCTGCTGTACATCTGAGGGGGAGATTTTTAATCAAACCTGTTGATGCTTTTGAAGGTTGAATTTAAGGCCTGTTATATGCCTTATTGAAACCTGAAATTGATTTGCAATATCAGCCTAAAGCTGTTTACCATGTTGCATTCGTTGCAACAAAGACAGTTTTGTCCAAGCTATTCTGTCTGCTGAACATGCTAGGCATAAACTGTCTACGCTGCTCTATTCTCTTGAGCAGCTTGGGCAGTTTTCAAGTGTTCTGTTCTTTGTGAACAGAACCTGTTCTTTGTGAACAGGTTAAACACTTTATGGAATATGTTTCCAAGTCCTCATGTATTGTTTTTGGCTACAAGATCAGTTTACAAGTCGAAGACAAAGTGGAAAACAGAACTGCACAGCCTGCCCACGCTGTTCTGATACATGAAGACAAACAGATATTTAAAAAGGGTGACAGACCTTTTCTTATATCAAAATGGCATTTACAAAAGAAGAAAGATGCAAAGTTGACATTCCTCTTTTGGTTAAAGCCGTATGCAACAGTGACAAAAGGAAAAGACAAAGATTCTGCCATGTGAAGACAAAGATACATTATCAGAACATGTAGAAAGGCATTTTGTCTTTTTGGAAAGACTCTCCACTATCTCATCTGTCCAATGGGGAGGCTTCACTGAGATTCTCCTTTTGGGTATAAAAGGAAGCTTCTAAGGATAATGAATTTAAAAGTGTGACAATCAGTACATGCATTGAAGTGTGTTATTCCATGCATGCAAGTCTACTTATATAAAACAGTAGAGTCTGTCTAAGCTGTTCATGTATAAGCTGTCCATCTGAGTCTTGTAAAAACAGTGAGTGCTTCTAAGTGAGAGTAATCACTGTAACTAGTCTGAGTGTGTTTTAGATTAGTTGACAAACTGTTGTATCTGTCATCTCAGCTTGAACCTTTCCGCATTCAAGCTTGTTTGTAATTAACTTTTGTTGATAATACATACAAACATTGAGAAAAGAGTGTTTAAGTTTTAAATAGCTGTATTCACCCCCCCCCCCCCTCTACAGCTTAGAGCTATACACTTGGAAACCTTTTGGGACCTACAGTTGGTGATTAATCCTGGGTGTATTGTAATAGTGGTTATTGTGGCAAGGGTGTCACACTAATCACCTAAGAACGTCTGGTTTGGGATCGATTGACCCAAATCCCGTTACATGGACTTATTAGAAATTCATGATTGCAAGTGTTAGTGGAAAGAAAAGAAAAGAAAAAATTCAGTAAAATAAAAGCATGCATATGAGCTTAAAGTGAAATCCGCTCGTAACCTTGGGCTAAAAATCAATTCTTAAGGATTTATTGTGAGAGAGAAAAGGCCATGGATTGAAAGACGTTAGCGCTTGAATTTTTATTTCTTCACTGTTTTTAGCATTTCTGGAGTTCACACTTTTAAGGTTAGAGGATTCAAGTTATTTATTCCTTTTCGGGACGATCAAGGTGTAAGTTGGGAGGTTGATCAGTGATATTAATCACTTATGTTTTTTGTGTGTTTTTGCTCTGTTTTAGTGTGTTTAACGCAAGAAATGTGGTACTGCTAATGTGAATTCATTGTTGTAGTGATTGGCTAGAAAAGAAGTAAATAGGTAGCTGGAGGAGTGAAAATTGCATGGGGTCCAAGGCAGTGTCCTAGACGCCAAAGGAGCGTCCCGAATGTGTGATTACAGAAGCTGAGCGTCCTGATACAAGGTTGCGGCGTCCTGGCCAGCGTCCTGGACGCTGGGGTCGACGCTGGTGCGCCAGTTGCTGTGGGAGTAGTGTTTTTGAAGGGTACGGTTACCACATTTGAAGGGGATCGTCTTGTGTGAGTTCCATACGGAGGAAAGCAGTTTTTGGATGCGAACGAGAGGAGAAAACAACAACGAGGATCATCGATCAAGCATTCGACAACCAATTCCTTGTGTTTTACACACTTGTGGTAGTTAGTATGTACTTCGTTATGCTAATTGTTGTTTGTGTGCAAGTCCAAGCTATGTTGAGCTAAATACATTGCAGTGTTTGTTCTTTAGTTTGCATATTATGGCATGAACGAATGTTATGTTAATTTTAGTTTCTATTTATGCTTAAAGGGGTTGTGGATCATACTTTTGAATGAATGAATGGGTTGTTAAACAATGGGTGTTGTATGTAACAGTGTATAGTGATATCATTAGTTGTGCTAGCTCAGTATAAAAGAGAAAGACAATTAATCGAATTGCATATGTTGTTTTAAGAACGCTGGTCGTGGGCACCAATTCATTTACATGGAAACTATTATTTTGGATACATCTGGATGCACAAACTTGATTAGACAGTGGATGTTGTATGGAACAGTTTATATCAATATCATTGGTTGTGCTAACTTATTATGAGAAAGGAAGACAACTAACTGAGTGATATACGTTGTCTTAAGAGCATCAATTGTGAAGTCTAGTTTGTTCCCATAAAAATTGTATCTTTAGCTGTAACATCCGGCATAAAACCAGGTTAGCAACTATAACTTAATTAGTAGTTATTAGCAAGTTATAACCTAATCAGTGATCATTAACAATTAATCAAGGTGATTAACAAAATTCATAAGAAAA
Source organism: Centrapalus pauciflorus (assembly GCA_020465985.1). Lineage (NCBI taxonomy): Eukaryota > Viridiplantae > Streptophyta > Magnoliopsida > Asterales > Asteraceae > Centrapalus > Centrapalus pauciflorus. The sequence continues at coordinate 44,965 of JAANYP010006650.1, forward strand.
TTAAAGTCAATTAGAAACAGTTTCATCGGTGCGATGAATCGGCAAATTAATTAATCCAATCAATTGCGATATGATGGATTAATTCAACTAAGTACATAATTAGATTAAGATTAGTGACACTAGTCATGCATTAATACACTTACTTAACATTAATTATGCAAGACTAAAACAATTCATTAAACAAATGCATTCAAAAGTATTTATGAATTTACATAAAAAAGGAAATACAAGAATACATTCTAAATACTTTTATACAAAAAAAATAAAAATAAATATACAACATAAATACATCATAATGGCTGGCCCTCTAGCTAGTACAAAGTAGCTTTTGACTTCAATTTTATAATGCAAAACTCCATACACAATCACAATCACATCTTATCCTTTCATTTCATCCAAGATCTTACTCCACCTTCACATCCTTGCATCTTTCAAGACCAAACTTTCTCTATAAATAGAGAGATCATTTCTCATTCATCCTCACACATTTGCAAGAGCAAAACCTTTCATTCTCTCTCAAAAAAAATCGGCCATAGCCACACACACACACAACCAAAGTTGTGTTCTTTCTTTCTTCAAGAATTCAAGCTTTTCAAGACTTTCTTTGGTGCAACCAGTTCAAGAACAACTCTTCTACTCATTTTCATTCTTATAACACATCAAAGTAAGTAAATACTAACTTATTATTTATTATATTTATGTTTATATAAGTCTTGCATAATATATATAATCACCAACAACAACAAGTTTCATAAAAACTCAAGTTTATAAATCACTAGCTTTGTTTTAAGTTTGTTTTCTTCAAATGTGTTTATAAATATATAAACACGTTATGTAAGTATAAATATTATGAAAATAAGTTATATAAATGCGTTTCATAACCTTTTATACATGTGGTTTTTGAATAAACAACAAGAATCACAAGTTGTTTCAAGTTTATGAAATCCGGATTTTCGGCAGAAATATTACGTCGACTTTGAAAAATCATAACTAATTCATAACTTAACGAAATAAGTTGATTCTAGTCTCAAAAGTTAGATCTACGTCTTAACTAAAAATCTAGAGGTTTTCATAATTTAATATGGAGTTTTGAACCCCCAAATATTATTTGGGAACCCGAAAGTTTGACAGCTCAAAAATGGCCAACATAGGGTTTTTAACGAACATTTTCCGTAACCTAAACACCTCGAAAAATGACCGTTCTTAACTTGAAAAATTCTTTGTGTATAGTAGTTTTATGACTATGAAAACCAAAGCCCAAATCGTTTTGGAGCTTGGTCAAAAACAGCCACAAAGTAACCTTTGAAAAGCTGGAAATATATATATATATATATATATATATATATATATATATATATATATATATATATATATATAGGGGTGGGTTCAATGGAGAACATTATGCATCGAAGAACCTTGGAGAACCACAATGCATCGCTAGAAAAACTGAAATGCACACGTATAAATCGATGCATCACGCGAGAAATTTGATACATCAAGTGGAAATAACGTAAAAATCGATGCATCACTCGAGAATTTGATGCATCACGTGAAAATAATTATGCATTACGGGGGAATTGTGATGCATTTGTGGTGGTGCATGGAGGTTCTTCGATGCATGGAGGTTCTCCATTGAACCCACCTATATATATATATATATATATATATATATATATATATATATATATATATATATATATATATATATATATATATATATATGTATGTATGTATGTATATATATATATATGGGAGTTATTAAGTCCCTCATATCATTTAGGACTCGGTTAGACACGTCCGGTGTCGTCACTCATCAACAACGCAAACATTCGTTTTTACGCTCGATTTTACCATCAACTTACGGTGAGTCTTCATAGCCCCTATTTCACTATCTATTGGGGTGGAAATACATGCACTATTTTCATATGGACATCAATACTGCTTATTTGTTATATGTATTACACATGTGTTTGTGTGGATCCATCAGCCCTCATATCATGAACCATTAATTACATTTATTTGTAAGCGCGAATATATTGTGGATAAATCTATCGGGAGTCATGTCCCCCATTCGGGATAGTATTACCGGCTAACAGAGGAATGCATATATATTTAACACACGGTATTACAGTCGGGGATACTGCACAGGGCAAACTCATTTAATTAAGCTTCGGTTGCATGATGGTTTATGTAATACATACATGGAATTTATGCTTTTATAAATTCAACTCACCTGTTAATGTCCATACAATTGGTCTTTTCGCATAAACCTATGAACTCACCAACAATTTGTTGACGTATTTTAGCATGTATTTTTAGGTAATTAAGACATGTGCATTCATCGGTAGCAACCTGAGGCTTCCGAATATTTTGGAGTCGAAATATTTTCATCAACCAACAGAGATTTATTTGCATTGTTATAAATCTTTTATTATGTATTCGAATCTCTGTATTTTTGCGAACTGTTTACATTTCATGTTGGTTTGTAAAACATTCCTTATTTTAAAGTTAAATCGATGTATTTTCTAAAAACGTCCATATAGTGGTCGTTCGTTATGATTATGGTTACGCTTCCACGACGTAACGCTTCATTGCCAACCGGGGTAACGGGGTGTGACATTAGCATTCTGAATTGCCAGGATATGTACAACAAGAGAGCAAACACCCATTCTCCTTAAGAGAAACTCTTTAATTCAACTTCTTTGTGTTAGAACGCAATAGTAGCAATCGATAGTAGTTTATTAATTAAAAGCAAATTATTACAATTTCAATCCAAATAGTCTCTAAAGCTAAATTAACGACCTGACTTTCCCTGTGGATTCGATCCCACTTACCCTATCTATATAGTGTGTGTTGGGTTATTATTGATACTCATATGACTGTGTCCATCAGGTTTTTTGGTTTTTTCGGTTTCAGATTGGTTTTTGTTTTTGGTTTTTTCTTTTTTGCACACTTCTAATTTTGATATGTCATATTTTAATGCATAGCCTTATAGAGGTATAATAGGAGCAACCATTTAAGTGTAACATGACAACGTGAAACTCAATTCAGTTTGTATAAGATGCCACAGAGATATAATGAACACATTATGCTATATTTGTATTATTTTTTGGATACTTATAACAACAATATTTGCATTATTTATTTATGTGATAAATAAGTTCATAATTTATATTTATATCCAAATTTTGTTAGAGATAGAATAATTGGATTATTAAATCATATATAATTATTCATAAAATAAAGGGAAAATTTCGCAAAAAAGCCATCCAACTACAAGTTTTTTTCCATTAAGTCCCTCAATCAATTTTTTTGTCTGATAAGTCCCTTAACTAAATAAAAATCACGAATTTGGTGTTTTTTTCAAGAAAAGTTATCGGTGACCTGTTGAGTGGGTTGCAATTGTTGACGTGGATTTTATAAATTTATGATTTTTTTCGCTTAAGTCTCCCAACTAAATTATTTTGTCTTATAAATCCATTAACTAAATTATTTTGACTTATAAATCCCTCAACTAATTTTTTTTTGCCACATAAATCCCTTATCTTGATAAAAACTCATGTTATTTGTTGTTTTATCAATTTAAGTGATTGTTCAATTGACGCTCACGTTACACATACGTGTATGCAAAAAAAATAAATCAAAATGATAAATCAAAACGATCATTTTTATTGTTTAAAGTTTAGTCGGGATAAAATAGTTAAATATATTAAAAAAAATTACGGTCTAGACAAACATAGGATCGAAATAATCATCATTTATATTTTTATATCAAACCAACTTATGTAATCCGGAATAACGGACTTTTAAAAAAATTTATTATTTTCAAACAACCATCGTCGTTTTGAAAAAAAAAATATTATTTTCAAACCAACTTATTTTGGTCTAGACAAACATAGCATGCTCTGTCATTGAAATAAACATTGTTGTTTTTAAAATTTTTAAAAAACTTCATTTTATTTTATCGAAAAGTTGAAAGGTTTAAGTAGTTCAGGGACTTATCAGAAAAAAAATGAAATGGGGACTTAATCGAAAAAATTTATACTTTGATGGTTTTTGCAAAATAGATTTAAGCATGTTAACCTGTTATAACATATTGACGGACCAATTTAAATGATTTAAGCAGTTTGGGGACTTATCAGAAATAAAAAATGAAAAGGGGACTTAATCGAAAATTTTTTGTACTTTGATGTTTTTTGCATAATTTTTTCTAAAATAAACGGATGCAACTTTTTGATATTACCATTTTATTTATCAAATTGATAAAAACTAATTATCCATGATTAGATCATAATTATTTATAATATTATTCATTTATTTACCAAATAAATAAATAAATAATGCAAATATTGTTGAACTAAGTATCCAAAACAGAATACAAATGTAGCATAATGTGTTCATTATATTTCTATGACATCTTATACAAAATGATTTGAGTTTCACGTTGTCATGTTACACTTAAATGGTCGGCCCTATCATACCTATAAAACCCGGCTATGCATGAAAATATGACATATCAAAATAATCTTCATATTTTAACGTCTATAGAAAACATATTTTTTTTATCTTTTTTATAGGCACACATTGCATTTGATTTATTTCTAACAAAATTTAAACAAAAAAAATGGTTTGTGAACTTATTTGATTGTATTTCGATTTTCATAAATTTAGTTTCTTTAAAGTAATGATTAGTTAAAGATAAAGGAAAATTTTAATTTGATATGTTTTTATTATTGGTAAAAAATTAAAAGTCGTTGCTATTATTGGTAAAAATATAAAACGTTGTTTCTATTATTGGTAAAAAGATAAAAGTTGTTGGTATTAATGGATGGTAACCTGCTATAGCAGGTTTCCAGGTCAAAAGTTGGTATAATCGGTAAAAAAATATAAAAGTTGTTGCTATTAATGATAAAAAATAAATAATGTGGATATAAACGGTAAAACTACAAAACGTTGTTGTTATTTTGACATATAACCCTTGAAAAATTTTGCATTGTGTTGTGACTACATTCAACCCTTTATTCCCTCTCCCAATCTGTAATCTTGGGATTAGGAAACTATTAATCTTGTAAGTCTTGACAGGACTAACAATATACAATATCAACTAGAACGTTTTTTCAATTATGTAAATCACTTTTCTTCTTTTTCCTTTTTGCGAAACCCTTTTACCTATTTAGCATATTACACACATCTCTCTCTCTCTCTCTCTCTCTCTCTCTCTCTCTCTCTCTCTCTCTCTCTCTCTCTCTCTCTCTCTCTCTCTCTCTATATATATATATAGAGAGAGAGAGTAAATTACAGAAATGGTCCCTGCGGTTTGCATAAACCTTTGGATACGGTTCCTGTGGTTTCAATTTTGCATAAACGGTCCTTATTATCACTGTTTACTTGCAAAAATGGTCCCTCTACCGTTAACTTTAACAATCAAATGGTTAAATATTTTATAATGACCATTTTACCATTTTCTTTGATAACATTTTAGTCCCTCTAGTTTGTAGTTTATTTTAGTTTTGGTCCCTCAAGTAAATTTTTTTATTTAACTCTTTTATTATTATTATTATTATTATTATTATTATTATTATTATTATTATTATTATTATTATTATTATTATTTATTATTGATTTAACTTTTTACATATTAATTTATTTGTTTATTAAGTTTCCTATATTTTAATATATTTTTCAATTTAGATTACAAACTTATTAATTTTTTTTAATTATAAACAATAGTATCAAATTAGAATCCATTTCGTCTTTTAGCTTTTTCGAATGAAAAAATACAAATATTTTATATTGTAGTTTTCCAAACCAAAAAAAATTTGAATCTTAAGCTTTTATTTCTTTTTACAAACGAAAAAAAGCTACTAACCATTCATGTTTAATTTTTTTTCATTTTCTAAACTTAAAAAGCTAGGAAAACCAATCTGTTTTTTTATATTTTCTGCACCAAAAGATTCAACTTATTCCGATTTTATGTTTTGGAAAATGAAAGTAAATACAAATAATTTTGTTATTAGTTTTTGCAAACGAAAAAACTACTAATAAATCTGATTATCAGTTTTTCCAAACAAAAAAATCATTTTATTTTCTAGTTTTTCGAACCAAACCATTACCTTTTATTTTTTTGTCCGAACGAAAAACTATGAACCATTATGTTTTAAAGTTTTTTCAAAAAAAATGAAATAGTGTGTAGCCTTTTTGTTCGGAAAAACAAAAAAAATGAAATGGTTTGTAGTTTTTTACAATTAAAAAAAGTTAAAAACGTAATGATTAGAATAACATAAAAACCGGGAAAAAAAAATAGACTATTTCATTTTTTGAAAAATCGTATTTTGTACGTTTGGAAAAAGCTAAAAAATCAAAATGAGTCTATTTTTTTGTTCGATTTTTATGTTATTCTAATCATTACGTTTTAAACTTTTTTCAATAGTAAAAAACTTTTCCAAACAAAAAGGCTACACAATATTTCATTTTTTAAAACAACTTTAAAGCGTAATGGTTCGTAGTTTTTCGTTCAGAGAAAAAAAAATAAAAGGTAATGGTTTGGTTGAAAAACTAGAAAAATAAATTGATTTTTGTTTGGAAAAACTGAAAATCAGAATTATTCGTGGTTTTTTCGTTTGCAAAAACTAATAACAGAATTGTTTGTATATAAATTTCGTTTTTCCAAAACAAAAAATCGGAATGGATTGAATATTTTGGTGCAGAAAAAAATAAAAAACGGATTGGTCTTCGTAGCTTTTTATGTTTTAAAAATGAAAAAACTTAAAACATGTATGGTTAGTAACTTCTTTTCGTTTGAAAAAACAAATAAAAGCTTAAGGTTCAAAAATTTTTGGTTTGGAAACTACAATATAAAATGTTTGTATTTTTCATTTGAAAAAGCTAAAAAAGAAAAGAGATTCTAATTTGATACAATTTTTTATAATAAAAAGAAATAATTAAGTTTGTAAGTTAAATTATAAAAAATATTAAAATATAGGAAACTCAATAAACAAAAGAGTTAATACGTAAAAAGTTAAAATAATAATAATAATAATAATAATAGTTATAATAATAATAATAATAATAATAATAATAATATAATAATAATAATAATAATAATAATAATAATAATAATAATAATAATAATAATAATAATAATAAAAGAGTTAAATAAAAAAATTTACTTGAGGGACCAAAACTAAAATGAATTACAAACTTGAGGGACCAAAATGTTATCAAAGAAAAGGGTACAATGGTCATTATAAAAGATTTAACCATTTGATTGTTAAAGTTAACGGCAGAGAGACCATTTTTGCTAGTAAACAGTGATGATAATGACTGTTTATGCAAAATTGAAACTACAGGGACCGTATCCAAAGTTTTATGCAAACCACAGAGACCATTTATGTAATTTACTCATATATATATATAATAATAATAATAATAATAATAATAATAATAATAATAATAAAGAAAAACAGGTAGTGTTAGGTGTCGCTCCCACAATGCATGAAATTTTCAATTTTTTCGTCTCTTTTTCTAATTTAATACCTTAACTTAATTATATTAACTGTTGATTTTATCTTTTATTAATGATCTAATAATAAATTAGATATTGCAATATATTAAATTAATATTTATCTAAAATAAATATCTATCATTATCATCCATAATAATCATCATTAAATCCATATGTAGAAATTTGGATAAAGTTTTATGTTAATTATTTTGCTGACAATATTTAAAATTTAACTAATTAGATAACAAAAGTTTTGAATTATATGATAAAACTTCAAATGTGAATATGATGAATTTTGATTATTGATTTTTAGAGATACTTATCTATAATTTTAAATTTAATTTTATCATTTTCAAAATACATATACTCATTTACGTAATGAAAGCTTTTTGTTTCTTACATTAATATTTCACATTTGAAGTTAATCTATATCTGTAAATATTATTAAAAAAGTAAGTATATTAATTTCTCATGAAGTCACGTAGCATAACCATGAGTTGAACAATAGTATTAAGAGTTTTTAAAAATAACAAACAATATTTAAACTATATCTATCCAAATATAATATAATCTATTTTTAAATTCACTTCAAAGCAAATCCAATAAAACCTAATAATTTATTAATTATAATATAATAAAAATTTTAAAGAATATAGACTAATAATTACTATCCATATATACATTTAAAAATATAAAAAATTAATAGGTCATGATAAAAAAAATATTATCATTCTTGTATATTTTTATTTAAAATTATATATTTGACTTTACCTTTTAGATTATTGTATAATATATAAAAAACAATGTATTATAAATATCCGCGTAATATACGGGCAAATAAACTAGTTGATACATAAATGACTTGTATTGTGTTGTTCATTGCAATAATTTTATTATTCCTATTATTATATTGGAAATTCGTAGCAACTTTTCAAAATAAACAACATAAACATTAGAGTAAATTACATAAATGGTCCCTATGGTTTGCACCAAATTTTGGATCCGGTCCCTGAACTTTCATTTTTGCAAATTTGGTCATTATTTGCAAGGTTTGCTTTCAATTTCGACCCTCCACCTAACGGACGTTTGCAGCCTTCCGTTAAATGGTAGCACGTGCTTTATGGATGGGGGTATTTTGGTAATGTTAACCTTTCCCTCTCTCCTACTTTAATTCCTCCTTCTTCCTCATTGATTTTTGGATCTGCATGAAAAAGAGGAAGCACTATGAAGGTTATACCCGTAGTGGTGTTAGAATTTCGGTGAGCACTCATCCTTTTCCCTACCATTGACAATTTCTCCTTCCAAAGGAAAGAAACTCAAGGTGTTATTTGGTTCTTGGATTTCTCATGATCACAGATGAACTTGCATTTCTCATGATCTGAATGGCTGAAAAGAGATGAATCACAGATGAACTTGCATTTCTCATGATCTGTTTTTACTGATGAGGGCATAAAAAAACCATCATGCATTCTGCTTTTCAGGTCTACGAAAGTATTGTTGGGAGCGTCACGTTGCAGTCTCTGTGATAAATTTCTCCCATGTAATTTTTTCTTCATTGACCAATTCCAATTCAAATGAGCAAGTACATATTCCTTGGAATGATGGTGAACCACTTCATAATCACCACCATTTTCTAACCAACTGTATCTGTGTCCGGATATGTTATAATGGGATTTTGTAGTTTCAGTGGCTGAATAAATTATATCAAGGACATTTGGTCTACTTCTCATTTGTTTCCACTGATCTCCCAACCATTCTTCAGAACATCTCAAATACTTACACCCCAATATTGATTTTTTGCTTTTCCCCTGAAAAAAGTACAAGTGACTGAGAAATGAGAATTCTCTCTGGCGTGTCTTTTGTTTGGAGGCGTAGCATTCATATAGGTGTTTACTAATCTCCGAAGTCTCTTCCTGGGTTTGCTCGCAACAGCCTCAGTATGATTGATAACAAAATGTGTATCGTTGGCATTGGAAGAGGTTAAAGACATTAATCCATGTATGGATTCTATCAATGAGGAAGAAGGATGAATTAAAGTAGGAGAGACGAAAAGGTTAAGATTACAAAAATACTCTCATCCATAAAGCACGTGCTATCATTTAACGGAAGTCTACACACGTCCGTTAGGTGGAGGGTAAAAATTGAAAGCAAACCTTGCAAATAATGACCAAATTTGCAAAAATGAAAGTTCAGGGACCAGATCCAAAATTTGATGCAAGCCACAGGGACCATTTATGTAATTTACTCTAAACTTTAAATGAATTAAAGCAACGGAAGATTTTTAAAATATACGGATTTCGTATACGGATCATCAACTAAAATATAAGATAAGTAACAATGAAAGCTTAGATGTAGTATCTTTGCAATTGTTAACAAAAATAGACGAATGAGAACACTACGACAATCAGGTCCTTTTGGGACGGCTAAATCTGTCACAAATCCGTCGCAAACGCTTATTTGCGACCGATTTACGAAGGAATATGGCGTACCCAAAAAGGCTCGTCGTAAATAGCTTTGCGACGACCTTGCGACTGATATTTGTGACGGATTTGTGTTGGGCTTTAATTTCGACGGATTTGCGTCAGTCTATCTTTGCGTCAGATTAGCGTCCGTTTCTCTTTGCGACGGACTTGCGTCGAATTTTTTGCAACTGATTTGATCAAATATGATGCGACGAATTTGTGACGACTAATTATTTTGCTACGAATGTGCGATGAAGTGTTTGCAACGGATTTGTGATAGCTTCGATCGCAAATTCACTCTGATTTTATGGTCTCTGCTGTTGCAAATCCATCGCAAAAAACTGGCAACATTTTCCTGTTTTTTCAGTTATTCTATTTAACCATTTTTCCCTGTGAATAAAAACTCAATAATCTAAAACAGTTTTAAACCAATATTCCATAATACTAAATCAAACCATTGCAGTATAAAATAACATAGTATATTACAACTTAATATCTTAAATATAAAATTTAAATTATAAGACAAATGTTTAACAGTTGCTCGGATGATTCCTTGGGGCGCTCCATTCTTTCTAGCTCCACTTCGTCACATCGTAACATTCTACAACAGAAAAATAATTAATTTGTAAGAAAATAGTTTTCATGTAAGTTTCTAACAAAACACAAATTCTAAAATAGCTAAAGGAAAAAACAATATAAATCCCTGAAACATGTAAAACCATTATGTATCACATTAAAGAAGAAGTCCTAACACAAAAAATATGTTTCACATTAAAGAAGAAATTAAACATTATGGAACAAGTTCTAACCCAAATTATCCATATTTATATGATGTAAAAAATCATGTTATTTTAATGAGTAGAAACATATGAGTAACAAATAAATGATGATTACCAGTTTAATAAGTCAGATTTTGAAACCGTGCAAACAACATTTCAATTTTTTTGTCCATTTGGTTTCGATGGTCCTCTAGTTCTTTGGACATTCTTTGCTCTAGAGCCGCTCACTCCTGTTCTCTTTCTCTCCTTTCAATTTCTCTTTCTCTTTCAAACTCTACTCTTTCTTTTTCTCTTTTTCTCTTTCTGCTCTTTTGATCTCTCTTTCTTCTTCCATCTCCTCTACCTTCTTTTCCAGTCTTCCAATCTGCAAGTCATAAAATATCTTTTGTAACTATGTATGCATGTTCAAATGATTTTTATAAACTTATTTATATGTATGTGTGTCTATAAGTAATAAATATACATCGTCATTTTGAAGTTGAGAATGATGACTACTTGTGCTAGATATAGAAGATGTTCATGTTAGAACAAAAATAGGATCAGACGCGGCGTTCGTCCCATACAGTCTTGCCTTCTTCCTCCCTCCAGCAGCCACTTCCCATATGGGTTGTTCATGTTCTAGGTGCTTCTCACCAAATGTCTCATTCATCAATCTATCGTAAGTTTCCTATGATAAAAAAATAGAAAATTAATTTCAGTTCATATTTTATGTGGTAACCATATAAAATTGATGAAACCTACAATATGTACTCGTGCCCTATCATTGACCCATACCAGCTCGATCTCCTCCGACCCTCCCTCCCCTGGCCTTGTTCCTTTCCTTGTGTGTGTCTGTGTGTGTGTGTGTAAAAAACTCTCTAGATACAATTGGGCGATTCAGTTTAGCTTCCTACAAAAGTCATACATTTAATATTTAACGTATTATATGTTAGAATATGACAAATTAAAGGTTTCTTACCATGGCTACTCTAGTAGCAGTATAGCTACGAGACCCACATGTATGGTAGCCACCTACTAGTTTTGATCCGTTTACTTGATTTTGTTTTGATTTCATTTGTCATTCGTCTTTAGTCCAACGCTCTACGAGTTCTCTTCAATATTCTTGTTTGATCCAAGTTGGGTTATAAGGATTGATGGCAGATAAATCATCCCCAACTTTAACATTGGCAGCCTGTACCATTTTAAGTGCTCTTTGTCGGGCTCTACACATCGTGTCACTTAATCGTTTATGATACCAATTGTTACTTCAATATTCAACAATGCAATTCATCAATCAAACACAATATGATCATGACACAAAATACCGAATAACTAATATTGAGAGAAAAGAATAACACAATGATATTGGTTGTTTCTCTCTTTGACTTTATAGCTTGACAATCTAGCACTGATCGCCTTTTCTAATTTGTATTTTTCTACTGTACCACTTGACTTCTATACATATACAACTACAAGTATTGTATATTGCCAAGAAACCCCTTTAAACTATTACAATTAAATTGTTTTCATCTCTATTTATTAATCCCAACAAAGTTGTTTATAAAACCGATCTTGGATTCTCACTTCATGTTTGCTATTCCAACAAAAGTACATGTTAGTGTATGATGTGTAAAGATGACATTATTATTGCATCATGGCTAATTTCATAAAACACTTGAGGGTCACACCGATGAGCACAACTGAGCAGATGAAATTAAACGATTGAATAAATAATATTGAAAATTGTTTATGACACGAAATGATCATTGAGATTAAATTAATGGGTGATTAATTATATCTCAAAGAATGGGGACTAAAAGTGCAATAATGGATATTGTAGTGATTTAATTGCATTGGATGATAATTAAATAATTATCTAGTATTTAATTTATTATTGGATATTAAATAAAAGATTTATTTATTTGGATTAGTATTTTCATCTATTATCAGATAATTGAATGGATAATTATAAACAATTAAATAGAGATAATTATAAATGTTATCTAGTCATTTATATATTATTATATAATATATAATAGATAAATATTTATAGAGATAATTATATAAGGTTCAAATAATAAAGATAAATATCTAGTCATGTATATATATATTATAATATAATATATATATATATATATACACACACACACACGACCGAGGATATATATATATACATACGTATATGAGATATATATATATATATATATATATATATATATATATATATATATATATATATATATATATATATATATATATATATATATATATATAATCAGGTTCATCAGCGTACCTATGAGATTCCAGCGTACCCTAATGTGAATGATCATTCACATATATTTTTTAATAGACATCTATAAGACAACGTTATAAGATCTTTTTTTCAAAAGGAGCAACATCATAAATCTTGTAAATGGTAAAAAAAAAAACATCATGTGAATGGTCATTCACACCATTTACATGATGTGAATGACCATTCACATGGATGACCATTCACATAAATATGCATTCAGCATTCACATAATTTTGAGTACACAGAAAGTGTGAATCTATGTGAAATTCATATATCATGCGTATAACATTAAATTAAACATGGTTATGTGAAAAAAAAATTTTAAAAAGTTTTTTAAGGTCGGTACCTTCGGGTGCACTTGATTTCGAGAGGTACTTATTTGAACCTGAATCTATATATATATATATATATATATATATATATATATATATATATATATATATATATATATATATATATATATATAGGGGAGGGTTCTTCTAAGAACCATAAAAAATGTGGGAACCTAAGAACCTTTTATGGCCTTTGGATTAATGATAATCAATGGTTGATATATTGGATGACAATTTTGTAATTATTTTGAACTTTGATAGTGGAGAATCTTGAAAATGTGTGAAAAGGGTATTTTTGGAAGAAAAAAATCTGCTTTTTCTCTTTCTCTCTCTTACTTTTTTTACATTTTCATTTTATTTTTCTTTCATTATAATTGATTTTTAAAGTAAAAAAACGTTTTTTATAAAAAAAATTATTTTTTCTATATAGAAAATTATTTAATTGCTAAAAAATAACGTATTTTATATAGAAATATTATATGTCTATATAGAATATTTTTTTTCTATATAGAATATGTTAACGAACATATTCTATGTACAATCTACGTAGAATGTCATGCATTCTACGTAGAATGACATGCAATCTACGTAGAATGTCGTGTAGAATGTCAAATATCATATATTCTACGTAGATTACCTGATAAAATATATCAAAAACACATTGAAACAAAAAAAAAATTTCATTTAGACATTTTATCAAACACTTGGTATGCAACTGATATAAAATATACCAAAAAGACATTGAATAGTAATGTTAATCTACATAAAAAGATATAGAAATGTATAAAAAACATAAAAATATATGAAATATATAAGAAACATAACATTCTACATAGATTATGTGTGATTTTTTACAAGTAGTCTTGTATTATATTCTATTTAGATTATCATTTAATCTACGTAGATTATCATGTAAAACATCCAATAACTATTACAATCATTATAAATCTAATATCTTACAAATAATCTTCATTATAAAACATGAAAAATGAATCTGTCATATTCTATGTAGAGTATCGACGAACATATTATATGTACAATCTACGTAGAATGTCATGCATTCTACGTAGAATGACATTCAATCTACGTAGAATAACATGCAATCTACGTAGAATGGTATGCAATATACGTAGAATGGCATGCAATCTACGTAGAATGTCAATTATCATATATTCTACGTAGATTATTACATGATAAAATATACCAAAAACACGTTGAATAGTAATGTTAATCTACATAAAAGGATATAGAAATGTATAAGAAACATAAAAATATATTAAATATATAAGAAACATAACATTTTACATAGATTATGTGTGATTTTTTACAAGTAGTATTGTATTATATTTTATGTAAATTATGATGCAATCTACGTAAATTGTCATGTAATCAACATAGATTATCATGTAAAACATATAATAACTATTACATTCATTATAAATATAATATTTTACAAATAATTTTAATTATAAAATATGGAAAATGAATCTGTCCAATGTACGTAGATTGTACATAGAATATGTTCGTCGATACTCTACATAGAACGCAATCTACGTAGAATGACATTCAATCTACATAGAATGACATTCAATCTACGTAGAATGACATGCAATCTACGTAGAATGGCATGCAATCTACGTAGAGTATCGACGAACATATTCTATGTATAATCTACGTAGAATGTCATTCAATCTACGTAGAATGTCATTCAATCTACATAGAATGACATTCAATCTACGTAGATAGGCATTCAATCTACGTAGAATGACATGCAATCTACGTAGAATGTCATGCAATCTACGTAGAATGTCATGTAGAATGTCAAGTATCATATATTCTACATAGATTAAATGATAAAATATACCAAAAACACATTGAATGTTAATGTACATTCACATAAAAAGATATAGAAATGTATAAGAAACAAAAAAATATACGAAATACATAAGAAACATAACATTTTACATAGATTATGAATAGTAATGTTAATCTACATAAAAAGATATAGAATTATATAACATTCTATATAGACAGATAATATTTCTATATAGAATACATTTATTTTTTACCAATTAAATAATTTTTTATATTGAAAAAATTTATTTTTTTATAAAAAACGTTTTTTTAATATTAAAATCAATTCTAATGAAAGAAATAGAAAATGAAAATGAAAAAAAAAAGTAAGAGAAAAAAAGTGAAAAAGAGATGCATATGATGAAAAAGGTGGAGAGAGAAAGATAATATTTTTATTCCAAAAATACCCTTTTGATTCAAGGGCTCTAAAAAGTTCCTAGGTTCTCACCATCTTTAAGGTTCTTAAAAGAACCTCTCCCTATATATATATATATATATATATATATATATATATATATATATATATACACACACACACACGTATGTATCTATGTATGTATGTATGTAGGGCTACGTGTGGTAAGATGTGGGTGACACAAAAGAGAAACAAACACAGAACACACAATTGTGTGTGTTGTGGGTGAGTCTTCGACCGACAAGAAAACCAACCGTTCTTCGCGTGTTTGTTTGTAAATCTGGCGTCGCTTGATCGTGTCAACACCGATGGATACCGAAAGCGTCTCATTCATGTATTCTTGTCATCGAATACAAAGGTGTGATTTTTATATGCTTTCACGTTTACTTATCTTATGTTTTACTTGATGGTTCGTGTACGGAATTCGTGATTTTAAAAAGCTTCTGTTGTGCGTTAATTCGATTAATGTTTATGTTTTTATAAAAAACGATACGAATTCCTAACAGTGGTATCAGAGCCATCTCAAGTAACATAATGATAGTATTATTCAAGTATTTATGTTCAATGTTCTTAAAAGTTTCGATCACTAGCACAAAAAAGGGCATTCGCCACGCCAAAAAACCATGGCCATAGACCTATGGCCACCGTTTTTTTTCATTCAAATCGTGACTAATGGTCCCATCACTTTTGGAAACATAAGACTACATATAATATTTGTGACTAAATCATATGGATAACTGTGACCATAGGCTAAAACCGTGGCTAAAAGTCAATCATTTTTAAATAATCGTGACTTTAAAATATTTCTAGTCACGTTTGTTTCTTTAAACCGTCACAATTTGGTACATTTAGACACACATAAATAATTTAACCATGACGATAACATACTTTTAAACACAAATAAAAATTGAATCATGACAAATCAATATATTTAGACACGCATAATAAATTAAACTGTGACCATCGGGTACATTTAGACACACATTAATAATTAAAATGTGACGATAAGATATATTTGGATACACATAAATAATTAAACAATCACCATAACATCATTTTAGTTACATGTTATTTCGTCTATTCATGATTGTTATTTAGTTTTAGTCACACATAATATAATAAATAGTCACCTTAAACTACTTATAGCCACATATTTTTTCCTAAGTTATGACCATTGGTTGATTTTAGACACGCATAGCAAAACAATCCGTGACAATCATTTTTCGATCCGGATCAAACCGAACAATTGAAATTCAGGTTAACTTGAATACAATTTTTTTTATTTGGGACCGGTTGAAATCATCCGGTTTATGAAACAGCCGGTGACCAATATGACCGTTGAAAACTTTTTGCCACCAAAAATAAGTTAAACAAAAACCATAGAACAATTAATAGTCACACTTATTTTCTTTTATCATGAAATATTATTTGAGTTTACATAATCATAAGAAACTAAACTGTGACCATAATATACTTATAGTCAGGAAGTATTTTCTTTTATCATGACAATTGTTCACTTTTAGCCACACTTAATCAATTAGATCATGACCATAAAATACTTAAAGTCACAAATATTTTCTTTTACCATATGTGACTAACAAAGTCTAGCATTTGGTCACACAATGGGATTGCGTGACTAATTTCACAGTGTGTCCCTTTTGGTCATAGAAAGGGATTTCCATGACCATATACGTATTTATCGTCACACTTAATATCCATCACAAGATTATTATTTGTAACTAATGAATGACCATGACAAATGGTCAAATTTGGTCACAGTGTTTAACCGTGGCTCGTAGATGTCACGGTTCATATGCTCAACCATGACTATATGTATGAATGTGGTTTGTTATGGTCATGGTTATTGAGCTAAAATGTGACAAAAATAATATTGCAACTTCATTTATGACCATTTAGTCACAGAATAATCAAAACTGTGGCCAGACGAACATAACAAAACCGTGACCATAGGTCCATTTTGTACTAGTGGATTTTTATGACTAAAAGTGTTTAAATGATCGAAATCAATAGTTAGAATGTTTAAGGTTTTGATTCGGCTTAGAGAAAATCGACCAAAGGGTTTGGAAACCCCATAATGATTTTCGGCCAACCTTGGAGTTCCTCGGAGCTCGGGATTTTGAAATATTAGTTCGTTTTATTTGATTGATGTTTGATTGTTTAAAATGTTTAATTAATTATAGTCGAGAATTAAACGTCTCGGTTCACGAATTCTAGTTTTGAGATTTTGGTCATGGGTTGAGACCCTTGACCTCTCGGCTATGATGTGGTAGCCGAAGTAAATGATGGTTATTCCGTTGTGTCGTTTTAATTCACGGTTAAACTCGAACGATTAAATTAAATGCATTAAAATCGAATCAATAAATCATGAGTGTTTGGTTATTAATATTTAAACATTTGTACAAAATATATGTAAATATGTTTTCGGTTTTATAAAATTAAAGTAGGAAACTTTATGAGTTTTATAAAATTCACAAATCAGTTTAAATATTCTTCGATTCGATGGTTAAATGAATAATTGGAATAAGGAAATCGAAATAATCAAAGTGAGTTTATTAATTGCTTCGATTAATTTCAGCCATTAAAGGGTTTAATACCCTACTTGTTTTCGGTTCATATGAGTTATTGAACCCGAGTCCGTTAACTAAGTTGGTTCGTTTCCGTTTTCCGGCAATTCTTCGTTTAAATTAAATCGTTTTAATTAGAAGGTAAGTTTTAATATTGAAATTAAAATTAATATCATCAGTTTTTTTCGGCCTTGTCATAAATTTTTTTTGAAACCTTTAGCCTAATAAAATTTGATGGTAATTATAATTTATAAACTGGATTTAAATTATGCATTTAATATTTAATTCCATAAAATGCTTTATAAATTAAAGGAAGTTTAATTTATGGATTCTATTTTCAAATTGATGTAAGCGTGACTTTGTGTTGCATGCTCGGTCATGGTTTAATATTTTGAGATTTAATCTCGACATTAACGTTTTTGGTAGAAATCGTTTAAAACCATAAAGAAAAGTTTTTGGTGTTATTTAAGATGATCAATTTTCTTAAATCCTTTAATGAAAATATTTTATTGAAAAAAATTTGTTCATTTAGAAAATTGACATTTTAAATAAAGTTTATTTATTTTCGGAAAGGAGTTTCAATTGAATAATAGTTTATTGATAGTTATTTAAAGGAAGTTTAAATTATTTGTCAATATTATTTGAAAATAATAACTATATTTATTAAAGGTTGTTTAATAAAAGTTTCTTAAAATAGTAAGTTTAAGTTTCAAAGGTGTTTGAATTGTTAATTGAATATTTTAATAAAAGTGTAGTTATGAATCCAAAGATAATGTAAAGATGGAATTGAATTTGAATTTTCCGGGAAAAAGTTTCTAATTATGGAAAGTGTTTCTAAATTTCGAGTTTTTTAAAAACTTATTTAATTTAAGAACGATATTGGACATGATTCTTCAATTAATAGTAGATTAATTGGTTTTTGAATTATTTTCATAGCAAGATGAAAATGAATTCCGGATTATTAATATGTTTTACTGTTTTATTAATTTTTGTGACATAGTCAAGCCTCGGGACCCATTTGTTTGTGATTGTTGTTTATTTAATCGTGATGTTTGCTATTTATTATTGGTTATTTTTGGGAAGGCCTGCGTGCCGTTGGAATCCTGGTTTTATGATGCAATCTGTAATAGGTTAGAAAATAGACAAATGTATTTAGATTAAAATTATGTAAAAAAATCTTGGCGAAGATATCCATCAAGAAGGTGGTCATTCATCAAGGACGCTCGTAGACATCATCGGATGCTGAGGCTAGTGGGAGCTGAAAGAGTTCAACCTTCTTGCCTTGTGTGTTGTTTTTGTCCCTTAGGTTTTGACCTAATTGGTTTGTCCGTATGGCTCTCTGGAAACCAATTTAGTTTTGGCAAGGCTATGTCACCATGTGGTTGTATGTTTTATATCTTTATGCTTTATTTATATCTGCGTGGTTGTGGTGACAAATGTGATAAATAAAAGAAATCAAAACTACAATCATTTTTGATGAAAAATTAAAGTATTTAAAAGGAAGTTTAACTTGGAAACTTTAATTATTTTGTCAGCTGTTAGATATGACATTTTTATGAAATTAGTTTTTTTAAAATAAAAAGAGATTTATTTTTAAAATGTCATATGATCAGATAGTTAAAATTTTAAAAAATTGGTACATTAACTGGACTGTTTACCAGAATAGGTGGTGTCTACGACAGTCTCGCTCGGGCTGTGGTTGTAGGAATTTCCGAGAGGTTTATAACCGAAAGGATCCTGCCCCCTGACTAACCTGGCTGGCTACTAGTTTTTGGTAAGAGACTGGTTATAAACCCAAATTAAAAATCTGACACAACAAACGTCCATATAGTGGCACTCACGGTGACCGGTCGTCGTAAGCAGGTTCAGCCTTTGTTGGGTGCTTACGCCGCAAACTCGGAGAGCTGTGAGGTGAGCATTGCGGATCCTAAGTGAGACTTGGGCCAGTGACTTGCAGTTGTTATATGGTGTGTGTCAGTGGTGGTTCCTCAGTAAGACTGTTGCCCAATGTGTGGATGAGATTAAATTTGATCAATTAAGAAATTGGAAAACTCATAAGATCTAAGAGTTGCAAGGGAGTTGTAATTGGTAATAAGTTGCCTGCCTGAGTATCTTATTAATGTAGGTTCAGCCTCCGTTGGGTGCATGAATAAGTAAAATGGTTCTTAGAATTAATAAATCGTTTTCTAAATTTTGGGTTATTGATTTATTAATGGTTAACCATCTACTAATTTTTGAAAAATATTTTAGATGGTTGAAAGAGGCCGAGGTAGATACGGTTTAAATAATAATGACAATAATAACAACAACAATAATGATAATGTCAAATCTCCTTTCCCAATCTCCTCCTATTGAAAATCCTCCCTAAAAGCCGCAAAATTGCTACTTTGAGAACCATTCGGCAAATGGAAAGCTCAAAAGAAGCAATTCCCTGAACTAGGATTAAGATCTGACTAATGTTCTGAGTACAGAACAAAAGTCGTATGTTTTGGAAAGGGCACCAGGACTTGCTTCTGCAGAGACTGCTACAGTTGAGGAGAGAAATCTCCACAAAAAGCACTCTAAGGATGCGGTAATGTTGCTTGTCTAATGCTAGCGACCATGACATCTGAGCTGCAGACTAACCTTACGGATGTCCCCGCTTACCAGATGTATCGCCAGCTAAAGGATATGTTCCAGACTCAGGCTCGGACTGAGAGATATAAAACGACTAGGGCTCTGAATTCCTGTAGAATGGCAGAAGGAACAGCTGTCGGACCTCATGTGCTGAAGATGAAGGGTTATTTGGATCATCTTAGCAGACTTGAGTATCCTGTGACACATGAGATAGCCACGGATCTGATTCTCAATTCCTTATCGAACGACTTTAAGCAATTTGTAATTTATTATAATATGCATGGAGAAGATGATCAGTGGGCTGCATAAGATGCTCCAGAATGTTGTGGGAATGATTAAGGAGAGAAGAAAATGAATGATACGGAAGGGAAAGCAAGTTCCCAAGCCGGAGGTTAAAACTAAGGAGTAGCTAAAGCCTAGATAGAACCATAGAAGTCAAATCCAAGGATGACAAATTCTTTGAGTGCTAGGAAACTGAGCACTGGAAAAGATATTGTCCCAAGTCCTTGGAAAGGGTCAGGGCTGACTGCAGTGAGACTTCGGGTATCTGAATCATTCACTTCTATTTGTTCTTGGATATGTGATACCCAATTGAACAAAGTTTTATGCATAATGTTTGCAATGACTAAAATGAAGTGAAAAGAGATGATAGATTCAGTGGGAGCATAGAGACATCTTAGAGAATACTCTGTTGGACACTATTTTTCATGTCATCAATAGTTTATCATAGTGTAGTAAATAATTTTGTAGTTGAAGCAAGTGTTTTTGGGATAAATAAAGAAATTTTTGGAGTTGAAAATTTATTGCTTGAAATTCCTATTGTTTAAGATTACTAAACCATGATTATAGACTATTGATTCAAGTGGAGCTTGAATAGTAACCTGTCAATGGAGATTGGACAAACTAGTAGTCATATTCAGATAAAAAGGGTTACCATGTTGTTGTGTAAATTATTCAAGTGTTCAGATGCAGTTTCATTGGACTTGCTAATTCTTGAAAGTTAGTTCAAGAGATTATATGAGTTAAATAGTCACTCGTAATTATATAGATGAAACTAATAAAATGCAGAATTACATGCAAAAAGGTTACATGGAGGTTAATTCACTTAACTTGTTAGAAACAATTCAAGACTTGACAAGTCAAAATTGTTTAAACAAGAAGTAATCGCATTTTATTATTACATGTGAGATGTATACAACTTGTGTGATGGTGAATCAAGTAATAGCCTTTGACCTGTTTAAAAACTCGTCGGCAAACTTGACGGAACACCACAATGACATGTTGTAGATAACCAGGTTTTGGAGGTTATGGATACATATCACAAATATTGAACACAATGTTATTGAGTTAAGATGTCTTTGTTAGGCACAAAAAGGCCTCAGTCAAACATGTTCTGCATCTGAGGGGAAGATTCTTAATCAAACCTGTTGATACATTTGAAGGTTGAATTTAAGGCCTGTTATATGCCTTATTGAAACCTGAAAATGATTTGCAATATCAGCCCAAAGCTGTTCTATATGTTGCATGTGTTGCAACAACGACAGTTTGTCCAAGCTGTTCAGTCTGCTGAACAGGCTGGACATAAACTGTCTACGCTGCTCTACACTGGTGAGCAGCTTGGGCAGTTTACAAGTGTTCTGTTCTTTGTGAACAGAATCTGTTCTTTGTGAACAGGTTAAAACACTTTATGGAATATGTTTCCAAGTCCTCATGTATTGTTTTTGACTAAAAGATCAGTTTAAAAAGTCGAAGACAAAGTGGAAAACAGATCTGCTCAGCCTGCCCACACTGTTCTGTTACATGAAGACAAAAGGATATTTGAAAAAGGGTGACAGACCTTTTCTTATATCAAAATAGGCCTTAACAAAGGAAGAAAGACGCAAAGTTGACATTCCTTATTTAGTTAAAGCTTATGCAACAGTAGACAAAGTGAAAAGACAAAAGTTCTGCAACATGAAGGCATGTCTGCTTTTCAGAATGTACAGAAAAGTTATATTGTCTTTTCAACAAGACATTCCACCTTTTTCCTTTCGTCCAATGAAGAAGCTTTACTTAGATCCTCTAAGTGAGTATAAAAGGAAACTTCCAAGGATTGAAAGATTAAGCCAAAAAAGCTAAGTGCTGAAGCCAAGAGTGAACGTGCATTCAAGTGTGTCTTTCATGCATGCAAGTCTGCTTGAATAAAACAGTGTTTGGTATCTAAGCTGTTCTTATTCAATCTATTTCTCTGAGTCTTGCAAACACAGTGAGTAATTCTTAGTGAGTGTATTCATTGTAACTAGTTTAAGTCTGTCTTAGATTAGTTAACATACTGTTGCTCTGTCATCTCAGCTTGAACCTTTCCGCATTCAAGCTTGTTTGTAATTAACTTTTGTTGATAATACATACAAACATTGAGAAAAGAGTGTGTAGTTTTTAAATTGCTGTATTCACCCCCCCCCCCTCTAGAGCTTAAGACTATATATTTGGGAAACCTTTCGGGACCTACAACTGGTATCAGAGCAGTTTAGAGTGTGTGTCATTCTAGATCTCTCATTCTCCCAAAGTTTCGATGGACAACAATGCTGCAAGTTCCTCATACTATGACAATGGCTCAATGCGCAAACCTCCAAAGTTCAATCATCAGAACTTCTCTGGTTGGAAGTGCAGAATGATGCTCTACTTAGAGAATCTGGATGTGCAACTACCAGAAATTGTAATGGAGGGTCCCTATGTTCCAACCTCTATTACAACTATAACTCCTGCTGTTGAAGGAGCTGCTCCTGAAATCAGAACATTTGAGAAAGCAAAAGCTCAATGGTCTGATGAAGACAAAAGACTGGTGGCTCTTGATGCAAAGGCCAGAAATAACCTGGTTATCTCTCTGCCTGATGATGTGTTCAAACAGGTTGAGAAGATGAAGACTGCAAAGGAGATGTGGGATACTTTGTGTACCGTCTATGATGGACCCATAATCACACTGGATAACAGGATTAATAATCTTGTTAGACAGTATGAACTATTCTTTGCAAAACCAAAGGAGACTCTCACAGAAACCTACACCAGGTTTACTGCTCTTGTTAATGATCTCAAAGCTGTTGGGATCACCAAGGACAGCCTGACTCTGGTAAACAAATTCTTAGACATCCTGCCTGAAGAATGGAATTATTTTTCTACAATCTTAAGGAATTCAGGTACCATCAGAAGTATGGATCTTGTTAACATGTATGGATCCTTACTGAATGATGAGCAGTCAAGGCAACAGAAGAGAAATGCATTGGAAATGTCTAAGAAAGGTGCAGCCTTTGTGGCCAGTGTGAGACAACCTGTAAGTCAGGTGGGTGATGTGTTCACTCAACCTGATCAACAGGCTGATGATAAGGAGGAAGTGTCTGATGAGGAAGACAATGCAGATCTTGCTGAACTGGATGATGAGCAAATGATAGTCATGCTTGTCAAAAGGTTCAACAAGAAAAGGTTTGGAAGAAACATGCTGCAGGGAAGCTCAAGTGCTGTTAGAAAGAAGGCATTTGATAAGACCAAAGCTGAGTGCTTCAAATGTGGCAAACCTGGCCACATAGTTGCTGTCTGTGTGTCAAAAGCTGTTGGTCAGTCATCCAAACCACACAAGACAAATAGGGATGATGGCTATAGGGTTAAGTACCTTATATGGCTAAGCTGAAGAAGTTGGAAAACTCAGTGGTTTCCAACCGGCAAAAGGGACTCATGGCAGAGACTTGTGACTGGGAGGAGTCTGATTCATCATATGATGAAGAAGACAATCACTGTCTAATGGCCAACACTGATGTCCCATCAACAAGCAACTTCAAACAGGATCTGGCTGAAGCTGAAGCTTTTAGCAGCTTGGAGAACTGGAACCCTACAATGATATATAAGGTACAAAATTTTATGGATTACAGTTCTGAAGAAAAAGTTAAAATGTTTGAATATATGCTTGTTGATCTGAAAGCTGCTGTTGAGAAGCGTACTGTTTTATTATCTGAAATCTCTAAGCTTAAAACTGATCTTGAAACAAAATCTAGTAAACTGGACAGTTTCCATAAGTTGGAAACTGAGCTTGATGAATTAAAACACATCAACTCTATTTTACTGGAAGAAAAGAGAGAAACAGATATAAAACATGCTAAGCTTCAAAAGATAGTTGACTCTTGGTGCCAATCTGCACAAAAAGTCAGCCACTGCATAAGTCAGCAAATCCCTGCACAAATCCAAGCCTATCTTGGGGGGGATCTTGACACAGCAGCTTCCATTGTTGAGGTTAATAATCTGAAAGAAGACTTGTCCACTCTTGGTGAGCTTCCAAACACTTTCATTCAAAAAGTGAATGGTAAACTAATCTCAACAAACAGGTTTGTCAGACCTCAAAACACTGACAGCTCGTTTGAACCTAGCTCAAAAGCTGCTGATGAAATGAGTTCTCCATCAAATCAGCTTGCTAAGTGCTCTACTAATTCACACAAGCAAAAGAAAGGAAAGCATGCCCAAACTGCAGCTGTGGACACCAAGCCTGTTGACAAAACAGGCTTTGGATCTAAAGCTGATGGTAAAGGGCATACTAATCCTTTTAATACTGAACATTTTGAAAATAAGTTTTCAAAAGGTAAGCAGTCTGCTTTTAACAAGGGTAAGTCTCATGTTGAAGGCAGACCTGCTGTGATTACAAATAAGTTTTCTAATCATAGTGGTAAACTGGTTCAAAATGAGAATAAGTTTTTCAAAACCAGAAATAATGATTCTGTTGATAGGCAACATCAATCACATCTCAGGAAGGACAAAGGCAAAGCCATTGCTCAGCCTGAGAGATTTGGGAATAAGTTTCCTAAACCTGTGGAAGTTCAAAAGCCAATTAAGCTTCCTATCTTTGACATCTATCCTCCTAAAAGAGGAAAGAAGAGACAGGCAAAGCTGTTGCTATTGAACCCTCCACTCAAGCTGTTGATTCATCAAATAGTAATAAGTTTGCTAAACCTGCTGATAAAATCAACAGAAATAACTCAGAATGTGTTTCTGAAAGGTCTTCTTCCAAAAATGCTAAGAGGAGAAAATGCTATAAATGTGGAAGGAAGACACATCTGGCCAAAGACTGTCCTGAAACTGAGGACATGAGGTCTGCTGACTCTGATGGTTCCCTCACAGCTAACATAAACAGTGTTGGAAACATCTTAGTCAATGAGAGTGGTATCCAAACTGATACCATTCAAATAAGGAATATTAGTGTTGATATCACAAGTCCATCAACAAATGTTGATGAAGTATGAGAACTCATCTCTGTGATGAGTTCCCCTAAAAATGACTAATATTCTTCTTGTCACTCTGCAGGAAAAACAACCATCCCAGGTTTAGTACTTGGACAGTGGCTGCTCAGGGCACATGACAGGTTGTAAGGACTTGCTGAGTGATATCAGGCCTAAAATTTGGTGACAATGTACAGGGATCCACTGAGGGATATGGAACTCTTAAAGCTGGTGCTGCAATGTTCAAAAGAGTAGCCTATGTGGTTGGGCTGAAACATAACCTTGTTAGCATAAGTCAACTGTGTGATGCCGGCTACAAGGTTAACTTTGATGAGCACCTGGGTTACATATTGGATCCCCAAGGCAAAGTTGTGCTGTGTGCACAACGAAAGAAAGGTGTATATGTTGTGGACATGCAATCTGCTGATCCCACAACTGAAACCTGTTTTCTCACAAGGACAAATGCAGATCTAAATTGGCTATGGCACAGAAGGCTGTCACATTTGAACTTCAAGAACATCAACAAACTCTGTAAGAAAGAGTTAGTGACAAGTTTGCGTTCTATCACTTTTGCTAAGGATAGACTCTGCACAGCTTGTGAGAAAGGCAAGCAGAGAAAATCATCTTTTAAATCCAAACATAATTTTTCTATTGATACTCCTCTCTTCTTAATCCATGTGGACTTGTTTGGACCTGTCAATGTCCCAAGTCTAGGAGGAAGAAGATACACTCTAGTAATGGTTGATGAGTTCTCCAAGTACCCATGGGTTATCTTCTTGAAGAGCAAAGGAGAGGCTGCTAGAGAAATTATTGGATTTGTGAAAAAGATGGAAATGCTGAACTCTGCCCAAGTGAAGCAGCTTAGAAGTGATCATGGTACTGAATTCAGAAACAGTACTCTTGAAGACTTCTGTAAAGAGAAAGGAATCACTCAAAACTTTTCAGCTGTAAGAACTCCACAACAAAATGGAGTTGCTGAAAGGAGAAACCGAACTCTCATTGAAGCTGCTAGAACCATGCTGTGTGCATCTGGTTTACCTTCATCATTCTGGGCTGAAGCTGTTAACACTGCCTGCTTCACCCAAAACAGATCCTTAGTGGTGAAAAGGTTCAACAAGACTCCCTATGAGCTGCTCAAAGGGAGGAAGCCAAATGTCAGTTACTTCCATCTGTTTGGGTGTCCCTGTTTCATTCTAAATCAAAGGGACCAACTGGCAAAGTTTGAACCAAAAGCTGATGAAGGTGTGTTTGTTGGCTACTCTGCTATCTCCAAAGCCTAGAGAGTATACAACAACAAAAGAAAGGTGATAGATGAATCTATCAATGTCACCTTTGAAGAGTCCAAGAATGCTTCTACCAAAGCTGTTCCTGAATCAGTTTCAGGAGAATTAAACTTTCATAATCTCATGCATTCAAACAGTGAAGAGGACTCAAAAGCTTCCACTACATCCAGTGTGGAACCTGTTAATCATGATGGGCATGATGATGATTATGTCAATACACCCTGTGTGAATAAGTGTACTGACTTAATTACAACTGCATGTCCTGAACCTATTAATGCTGATTTTCCTGGTTCCTCTGCTGATATGTTCAACAGTGGTCAGTCATGTTCAACAAGTGAACAGGCTCAAGACAACAGTGTGTCTGAAAATCTTGAGAGTTGTTCAACAGGACCTGCTGAAGCTGCTAATAACTCAGGAGAATCCCCATTGAAGAATGATCCTAAGTGGATCAGATGTCACCCCAATGATCACATAATTGGTGACATCAACAAAGGGGTACAAACAAGGTGGGACAGCTTAGGGAACTTCTATATGTTCTCCAGTTTTGTTTCACTAATGGAGCCAAAGAAGGTGGATGAAGCACTAAAAGATGCCAACTGGATCACTGCCATGCAAGAAGAACTCAATCAGTTTGAGAGAAACAAGGTATGGAAGCTGGTCCCTGCTCCTAAAGGTAAAACTATAATTGGCACTAAATAGGTTTTCAGGAATAAGATGGATGAGCAAGGTCATGTCATTAGGAATAAGGCAAGACTGGTTGCTCAGGGTTATAGACAGGAGGAAGGAATTGACTATGATGAGACATTTGCTCCTGTGGCCAGGCTAGAAGCAATTCGTTTGTATCTAGCCTACGCTGCTCATAAGAGCATTAAGGTATTTCAAATGGATGTGAAGAGTGCATTTTTGAATGGGAAGCAGCAAGAAGAAGTTTATGTCAAGCAGCCTCCAGGTTTTGAAAATGAACAATATCCAGGTTTTGTCTATAAGTTGGACAAAGCTCTCTATGGTCTCAAAGAAGCCCCTAGAGCCTGGTATGACACTCTTACTGATTTCCTTATGAGCAATGGGTATTCCAGAGGTAAAGTGGATACCACACTATTCATAAAGAATGTGAAGTCTGATATTATGCTTGTTCAAATTTATGTGGATGACATAATATTTGGTTCTACCAATGAGCGGTTATGCAAGAATTTTTCATTACTCATGAAATCCAAATATGAAATGAGTATGATGGGAGAACTTACTTTCTTTTTAGGATTACAGGTTAAACAAACCTCAACTGGAAGTTTTATAAATCAAAGAAAGTATACCTTAGATCTCTTGAAAAAGTTTAAATTTGATCAAAGTTCTCCTATTAAAACCCCAATGGCAACCAATGTAAAATTGGATGCTGATACCAGTGGCAAAGTTGTTTCAGTAACAGCTTACAGAGGTATGATTGGGAGCTTGCTATATTTAACTGCTAGTAGACCTGATATTATGTTTGCCACCTGTTTGTGTACTAGGTTCCAAGCTGATCCAAAGGAATCTCATCTAGCTACTGTTAAAAGAATCTTCAGATACCTGAAGGGCACATCAGGTTTGGGTCTTTGGTATCCCAAAGACTCAAGCCTTGAACTAACAGGTTATTCAGATTCCGATTTTGCAGGCTGCAGGCTAGATAGGAAAAGCACAACAGGTGGATGTCAACTCCTTGGTGGTAAGTTGATAAGTTGGTGTAGCAAGAAGCAGAACTCAGTGTCTACTTCTACTGCTGAAGCTGAGTACATTGCTGCTGGAAGCTGCTGTGGGCAGATTCTGTGGATGCAGCATCAGCTTGAAGACTATGGACTTGTGTATAGGAAAACTCCTATTCTGTGTGATAACACAAGTGCCATAGTCATTTCCAACAATCCAGTATTTCATTCAAGAACAAAGCATATTGAGGTCAGACATCACTTTATCAGAGATCACATTCAGAAAGGTAATGTGGAGGTAAATTTTATTTCCACCAATGAACAGCTTGCAGACATTTTCACCAAACCTCTTGATGAAACCAGGTTTAATTACCTTGTCAGTAAGCTGGGCATGTTAAACAAAAGTGACTAAGTGTCCTTAATGTTCTAAGACGTTATATGTCTCACACTGCTCAAGTTCTTTCAGAACAGCTTAGACAGAACAGGCTATGCACGTTCTATACTTAGCCGTTTTCTGCAAAACTTGAACAGCTTGAGCGTATAACAGGTCTGACAAGTAACAGCTTATATGTCAAGCCTGATCTAATGATCAAACCTTCACCCTGCCCACTCTTTCAATCTGTCATACAAGACATTGTCTTGTAACCTTATCAGCTATTGAACACAACCTGTTCTTACATAGCTGAACAGGTTGAAGGAACAGCTTGTAGAGTGAACAACTTGTGATGACCCTTCTCATCACAGGTTTGACCATCAGCTTAGACCATTAGTTTAATTACCTTTCTTCAAAATTAAGTTACTTATTTTTTGTTTTTATTTAACTTAATTACTGCGGATAATGTGGGTTACGTGTGTTAGTGATTAAAAAGGGCTCAAGTGGTCTGACAAACGGTCTGACATGGACAAACATTCCGTTTTCCGTTAACGACTTTTTCAAATCAACCGCCCAAATGTTTCTCTCTCATACACACTCACATTCAAATCCTATAAATACCCCTACTGTTTCATCTTCGTTTTCCTCACTATTTCGAGAAATCCTCAAGAACCCTAAATCGACTAAGTGTCTTCTGCTTCTCAAAACCCCAATCCTTCACAAATGGCTCAAAGAAACAATCCCTTTCTTCCAGTGTTCGTTGGTGATGATGTAGTTAAACACTCATCAGTTACCACAATGCTGACCATCAAACCTACCAACTACATTGATAACCTAACCATTCCCAAAAACTATGTGGGGAAGGGTTATGAACAGATGGTGGAGTTTCTCAAAGTTCATCCGTTGAACTACGCTATGACTGCCACTCCTGGTGTCCTGTACCAGGAGATAGTGTACGAGTTTTGGTACACTTGTGCCTACAACCCGGACACCAAAGTCATTAAGGGCACTATTCTCAATGGGACTCAGACCATTGAAATAACGACTGATCTTCTCAGGGAGGTTCTTCATCTGCCAATTGCTGACCCATATGACATGCCTCAACCTGAAAATGATCAAATGGGGAATTTGCTACGATTCTGTGGTGTAGCAGAACCAAAAATTGGAGCTACGCTGTTCAGGAAGGATCTGTCTCCTACCTACAGTTTTCTATTTGCCTCGATGGTGATGTGCTTCGGAAGTAAGGTTGGTTCATTTGACCAACTAAGCCGTGATGAAGTCCCCATTGTTCTACAGCTGGTGGATGGGACAACAATTGACATGGCCAAATGGATTTTTCTGAACTTGAGAGGCCTGGTACAACAAGAAAACCGTCCAGCTGATGTTCGGTATCCAAGGTTTCTGAGCCTCATCTTCAAGCATCATTGTGGTGAGCATCTATATAATTCTCAACCTTTACTTAAGACTACTGCATTCCCTGTCATAGGGAATAGAGTTTTCTATACACCTGTTCTACCCAATGAGCCTCCTCTATCTACTCCAATGAGGAGGTTACTGGGGTTAGTGGAAGGACCTTCTGATGTGAGGGTTGCTCCCAAAGCTGCTCCCAAGGCAAAATCCAAAGCCAGGTCCAAGCTTGTTAATAGGACTCTGGCAACCACTGAAGCTGGGCCTGTCCACAAGAAGGCCAAAACAGCTCAGCCTGAGTCTGCTTCCTTAGCCTCTGCGGCTGAGGGGGAGCAGGCTCCTCACCCTGGTTCATTCGTTGAACCTGAAGCCTCTGTGGCTGGTGCCTCTGTGGCATCTGAGATCATGGAACAGGCCAACCCCACTGTTCCTGACCTGTCTCACACCCTGTTCAGTCTGACCCTACTTCCCCTCCAACCTCACCCACATCCTATCATATACTATATCATCGCAAATCACTTGCCAAAAAGAAAACAGCCCAAACAACCAGCTCCTCTGTTCCCTCGCAACAGGGTTCAGTTGTAAGAGAAGCCACCCCTGCTGCCTCTCCTATTTTGGGAGAAGGTTCAGCACAATTGGAGTCTGCTTCACTCCAACCTGTGTCTACCCAGAGTCAGACTAGACCCTCTGGTTCCTCTCCATCACATCCTCACACACCAGCCTCATCCTCTTCATCTCCCTCCACACAATCTAAACAGTCCACCCATACACCTCCATCTCCAAAAGACCTGCCTTTGAAGGATCAGCTTACGCTGCTGACCAACAAAGTTAGTTCTTTAGAATCTTCCATGTCCTCTCTATCTTCTATCATTTCAGACTCTGTGTCTGAACAGCTTAAGGGATTCTTTGATCTGTTCAAGGATTCCTTCCCAGCCACTCCACAACCTGACAACTCCCCACAGCTGCTTGCACTCACTGCACAGCTGTAAAGTGTCTCTACTTCCCTTTCCTCTATTCTCTCACTCCAACAGGACTCTGTGTCCTCAATGGCAGCTATATCTCAACAGCTGTCATCTCTCCTCACTTCTTGCAATTCTACCCTTCCTGCCACCTTGGCCAGCTTGACCACTATCACTGGCTCCCTATCCAATTCTGTGTCATCAGACCTTGCTGATGTGCAAGATTCCCTTGAACTACATCTTGCACAGCTTCAAAGCTTGTTGTTCACAGCTTCTGATAGGGAACACATTGTCAAACTGACCTCTCTTGCTGACACCCAGGCCTCTTCTCTTAAAACCTGTCTTTCCCAGCTTGCAGAAGTGAAGGACAACCTGGCCTTCTTAGTGAATAGCCTTGTTGGCCCCAAGCCTGCTGCCAAAACTGCTGGCAAGCCTGCTGACTTCGTGTCTTCAGGCAGACCAGGTGTTGAAGGAGCTGGTACATCTCCTTCAAAGGGGGAGAAGTCATCTGCCTCGAAGACTAAGTCTAAGGGGGAGAAAACTTCTTCTCCTAAGGAGAAATCAGTGCCTGCAATACCCACTGGTCAACCAGCAGGAGCATCTGAAACAGGTACAATGAAGGTGCTTCCCAGGCTGCTCAGCCTACTCAGGCTGAATCTCCAAACTCTGCTCAGTCTAAGGGGGAGGAATTCATTCCTGAGGACAGGCCAAGCAGCAGAAGGAGGCATCTGATTCTACAAGAAGAAGAAGAAGAAGAGGATGAAAGTCCTGAAGCTGCTGTCACTACAACAGCTAAAGGAAAAGAAAAGGCAGCAGTCGATCCCCAACAGCAAAAAGCAGCACAGATGAAATTTCACAAAGCCAGGGCTAAAGAAATGGGTCTTCCCATGCACAAATACTTTGAGTTCAGAGAAGAACAGCTTCAAGCCCTGGAAGCTCTAAGAAAAGAAGAAGAATCTGCCAAAGCTGCTAAGTCTTTTGCACTTCAAGTGGCAAGAAAAGTTAAAATGCCTTCTTTGGACGTGCAGAAGAAACTGATGGAAGCTGCTAAAGGTTTAGCAGGAGAGAAGGAAGTAGAAAAAGAAAAGGGTGCTCAGGTCTCTGTGACCAAAACACAAGTACCTTCTGCAAGAGCCCAGTTCCACTTTGACAACTTGGCAAGAAGAAAATTTCAGGATGTTGCTGATAGAAGGCTTGCCAATGAAGCAATTGTCAAAGCTATTCCCATATCAAGAAAAGGCAGTCAGTGGAAGTTGAAAATAACCAGAATGGGTGCAACAGGCCCAGAACTAGAAACGTATGACTACACTGATGTTGCACAGATGGGGTACAGGGAATGGGTTGAGTTGGCAGTTGCTCTGAGTGAGTCTAAGTCAGAAACGGCTAAGACTATCAGGGCATATGTTAAGAAGCTAATGGAGAGAGTGAAGAATATTGGCCTGATCTCAAAAGAAGTTAGTGAGGGTGTCTATGTGACACAACCCAAAATAAAAGCCAGGAGGACAAGGAAGGACACTGAGCTTGAACAACTCCTCATCTTAATAGAAACCCGAGATACTATTGCGGCGAGGGATGAACAAAAATCTAGAGCTCTAATTCAAAATTCTCTCGATTCATCCCCTCATGAAGAATTGCCAAACCATTTGACTCTTCAACCAATCCAATATAAAGGATTGGCAGAAGTCGAGCTACAAGAAAAATTCCCGCTGCTACCATCGTAACAGCATGTATAAGCGCCGAAATAGGAGTGGGACCTTCCATTGCATCAGGTAACCATACATGAAGGGGAAATTGTGCAGATTTAGCAATCGCACCGGCAAATAATAGAACAACGCACAAAGTAACAAATACAAAATTGACCTCATTATTAGAAATCTGGTTTCCAGTCTACTAAGGCTCAGACACTGGCTTTGAGTTCGGACTTCCTTCTTTCTATGACCAGATCAGGAGCTGCATGATCCGATGAGCTATCAGCTGAGAGACTGGCTTCACGGTTGTTAGTAACGACTCAGACAGAGCAGCTTACCTTGCTATGGTGAGTTATAGAATCAATTGAGCAAAGCTACCTACATAGCTGATCTAGTTAGAGGACTTCTTTAAAGAAGGGCTTTAATCCGTTTCCATTATAATGGTTCAAATGCTAATGGTGAGATTGGTTACAGGAGCTAGTTTTAAAAGAATCAATCAAGATTGGACCCGTGCAATTTATAGGCCTCCCAAGCAAGAAGAAGCTATAAAGTCAAGCCTATTGAATGGTGGCAGAGGGAGTGGAGGTCTAAAAGTCAGAAGAGAACACTGTGCAAAGGGTACGCGACCACAACACACTGTTGTCCCTTTTTTTCCTTTATTTTTCTTCGCACTAGGAGTAGCTGTAACTTAGCAGTTCGATTGTACTCAGATCGAACATGGCAATGAATGTAAGTGTGCTCTCTGGGCCTTACTTATTGATGACTGATCTACATTCTCAGCTGATGACATTGAATGATTTGAGGACGCTGGGCGGCCAAGCTTGCTTGCGCTTCGGCTGTTTCGCCGTGGCTTCGGGCATAACGGTTCGGGGAGATCGACGAGCACCTCACACTGCCATGCCAACCGCAGCTTTTGAATCAATTTTGGGGTGTGTATCAAGGTCTCCTGCTAGCTTGGGATATGGTTATTAGACGAGTCATTTTGGAGATTGATAGCCATTTCAAGGAGAGAAGCGCGGGTGCTAATGGGAATTCTTCGTTGCTGGCTAGTCTATTGCAATTACTTGATTTATATAGGGAAGTAGTAATTCAGCATGCTTATAGAGAGTCCAACTTATCGGCTGATTGGCTTCAATCTTTTGCAGCATCTCTTCCCTTGAAAAAGCTGCTTTCAAGGTCTCGTCGCTTCGGTGATACTGTCACTGCACAGCAAGCAAAGGATTGGGGATTCAGTGGTGTAATGCAGGTGGAGAGCAGCCGTCTGGGATCAGCTCAGAGGCTTTTATGAGAGAGGTGAACTTGAAGATCCCAAGTTTATGATCATCAGAAGTGAAATTCAAGAACTTGAGGATACAAGGGAGGAACTTGAAAAGATGTTTGAAGGTCCTCCTCCACTATAGTAAAGTCCATCTACCATCAGGGTAGGTGAAGAATGGAAGCTGTTCATCAGTTGGACATGCTTACCATTATCTGCTCCCAACACAAATAGTCTAAAACCTGCTGTACATTAGTTGTACTTTAATTACATAAGTTGTAATTTTTCTTTTACATAAGTTGTAATATACATCAGTACATCAGTTGTACTTTTGTAAAAACATGTGTTGTTTTATGTAATCAAGAATCAGTGTATATATAAACTGATCTTTTACTTTACTTTGATGTTGTAATTTTATTTCAGCAAATGTAATGTAAATGTATATAGTGATTTTTGATAAGGCCAGCTTAGACTGGTTATTGCAAATAGGGGGAGATTGTTAGGCACAAAAAGGCCTCAGTCAAACCTGTTCTGCATCTGAGGGGGAGATTCTTAATCAAACATGTTGATGCATTTGAAGCATGAATTTAAGGCATGTTATATGCCTTATTGAAACATGAAAATGATTTGCAATATCAGTCCAAAGCTGTTTTATATGTTGCATGTGTTGCAACAAAGACAGTTTGTCCAAGCTGTTCAGTCTGCTGAACAGGCTGGACATAAACTGTCTACGCTGCTCTACACTGGTGAGAAGCTTGGGCAGTTTACAAGTGTTCTGTTCTTTGTGAACAGAACCTGTTCTTTGTGAACAGGTTAAAACACTTTATGGAATTTGTTTCCAAGTCCTCATGTATTGTTTTTGACTAAAAGATCAGTTTACAAAGTCGAAGACAAAGTGGAAAATAGATCTGCTCAGCCTGCCAACGCTGTTATGTTACATGAAGACAAAAGGATATTTGAAAAAGGGTGACAGACCTTTTCTTACATCAAAATAGGCCTTAACAAAGGAAGAAAGACGCAAAGTTGACATTCCTTATTTAGTTAAAGCTTATGCAACAGTAGACAAAGTGAAAAGACAAAAATTCTGCAACATGAAGGCATGTCTGCTTTTCAGAATGTGCAGAAAAGTTATATTGTCTTTTCAACAAGACATTCCACCTTTTTCCTTTCGTCCAATGAAGAAGCTTCACTTAGATCCTCTAAGTGAGTATAAAAGGAAACTTCCAAGGATTGAAAGATTAAGCCAAAAAAGCTAAGTGCTGAAGCCAAGATTGAACGTGCATTCAAGTGTGTCTTTCATGCATGCAAGTCTGCTTGAATAAAACAATGTTTGGTATCTAAGCTGTTCTTATTCAAGCTGTTTCTCTGAGTCTTGTAAACACAGTGAGTAATTCTTAGTGAGTGTATTCATTGTAACTAGTTTAAGTCTGTCTTAGATTAGTTAACATACTGTTGTATCTGCATCTCAGCTTGAACCTTTCCATATTCAAGCTTGTTTGTAATTAACTTTTGTTGATAATACATACAAACATTGAGAAAAGAGTGTGTAGTTTTTAAATTGCTGTATTCACCCCCCTCTACAGCTTAAGGCTATATATTTGGGAAACCTTTCGGGACCTACAGTCTTGTTAAGATATAGATAAACTGCATACTGTTAGATTCAATACTAAACATCTAAACGTATCACTAGTAGCAATTAATTTGAATTGCTAGAGCTCCTTGTAGGTCCCAAAAGGTTTCCCAAGTGTACAGCTCTAAGCTGTAGAAGGGGGGGGGGGGGGGTGAATACAGCTATTTAAAACTTAGACACTCTTTTCTCAATGTTTGTATGTATTATCAACAAAAGTTAATTACAAACAAGCTTGTGGGTCCATCATAGACGGTACACAAAGTATCCCACATCTCCTTTGCAGTCTTCATCTTCTCAACCTGTTTGAACACATCATCAGGCAGAGACATAACCAGGTTATTCCTGGCCTTTGCATCCATAGCAACCAGTCTTTTGTCTTCATCAGACCATTGAGCTTTGGCCTTCTCCAAGGTTCTGATTTCAGGAGCTGCTCCTTCAACAGCAGGAGTTATGGTAGTAACAGAAGTTGGCACATAGGGTCCTTCCATTACTATCTCTGGTAGTTGTACATCTAGATTCTCTAAATAGAGCATCATTCTGCACTTCAAGCCAGAGAAGTTCTGAAGATTGAACTTTGGGGGTTTGGCCATTGACCCATTGTCATAGTAAGAGGAATTTGCAGAACTGTTGTCCATGGAAACGTAGGGAAAACGAGAGATCTAAGAGATGACACACACTCTAACACTGCTCTGATACCAGTTGTAGGTCCCAAAAGGTATCCCAAGTGTACAGCTCTAAGCTGTAGAGGGGGGGTGAATACAGCTGTTTAAAACTTAGACACTCTTTTCTCAATGTTTGTATGTATTATCAACAAAAGTTAATTACAAACAAGCTTGAATACGGAAAGATTCAAGCTGAGATGACAGATACAACAGTTTGTTAACTAATCTAAAACACACTCAGACTAGTTACAATGATTACTCTCACTTAGAAGCACTCACTGTTCTTGCAAGACTCAAATGGACTGCTTATACACAAACAGCTTAGACACACTCTACTGTTTTATATAAGCAGACTTGCATGCATGGAATAACACACTTCAATGCACGTACTGATTGTCACACTCTTGATTATAGCATTATCCTTAGAAGCTTCCTATTTATACCCAAAAGGAGAATCTCGGTGAAACTTCCTCATTGGACAAATGAGATAGTGGAGAGTCTTTCCAAAAAGACAAAACGCCTTTCTGCATGTTCTGATAAAGTATCTTTGTCTTCACATGGCAGAATCTTTGTCTTTTCCTTTTGTCACTGTTGCATACGGCTTTAACCAAAAGAGGAATGTCAAGTTTGCATCTTGCTTCTTTTGTTAATGTCATTTTGATATAAGAAAAGGTCTGTCACCCTCTTCAAATATCTGTTTTGTCTTCATGTAACAGAACAGCATGGGCAGGCTGTGCACATCTGTCTTCCACTTTGTCTTCGACTTGTAAACTGATCTTGTAGCCAAAAACAATACATGAGGACTTAGAAACATATTCCATAAAGTGTTTAACCTGTTCACAAAGAACAGGTTCTGTTCACAAAGAACAGAACACTTGAAAACTGCACAAGCTGCTCAAGAGAATAGAGCAGCGTAGACAGTTTATGCCCAGCCTGTTCAGCAGACAGAACAGCTTGGACAGAACTGTCTTTGTTGCAACGAATGCAACATGAATCACTTTCAGGTTTCAATAAGGCATATAACAGGCCTTAAATTCATCCTTCAAATGCATCAACAAGTTTGATTAAAAATCTCCCCCTCAGATGTACAGCAGGTTTGACTGAGGCCTTTATGTGCCTAACAATCTCCCCCTATTTGCAATAATCAGTCTAAACTGATTTAATCAATAATCACTATACATCTTTACAATACATCTTGCTGAAAGGAATTACAACAATTAAGTAAAGTAAAAGATCAATTTATATATACTGATTTTGATTACATAAAAACAACACATGTTTTTACAAGAGTACAACTAATGTACTAATGTATATTACAACTGATGTAAATAAGTAAAGTTACAACATATGTAACAAAATACAACTAATGTATAAAAAATTCAACAATTTGGACTGTTGATTTTGGGAGCAGATAATGGCAAGCATGTCCAACAGATGGACAGCTTCTATTCTTCACTTACCCTGATGGTAAATGGACTTCATTACATTGGAGGTGGTCCTTCAAACAATTTTTCAAGCTCCTCCCTTGTTTCCTCCAAGTCTTGGATTTCAACTCTGAGGATCATAAACTTGGGATCTTGAAGTTCATCTCTTTCATAAAAGCCTCTGAGCTGATCCCAGACAGCTGCTCTCCACCTGCTCGATTACCTAAATGAAGCTGCAAGTCTGAAGGCTGCAAGCTGTCTCAGATCCACCTTGTATAGATCCGATGCTCTCTGAAAGCATTTCTTCTGTGTTAAGGGATCTGCAAAAAATGCCCCCAACTCAGGCTCTTCGATTATCTTGCCTTTTTCAAACTCTACTCCTCTAGGCAGGCTGTAGTCAACTCCTTTCATCTCAACGGCATAGTCACCCTGTTCAATTAAGATGAGGAGTTGTTCAAGCTCAGTATTCTTCCTTGTCCTCCTGGCCTTTATTTTGGGGTATGTCACAAAGACACCCTCACTGACTTCTTTTGATATTAGGCCAAGATCATGCACTCTCTCCATCAGCTTCTTAATATATGCCCTGATAGTCTTAGCCGTTTCTGACTTAGACTGGCTCAGGGCAACTGCCAGCTCAACCCATTCCCTGTACCCCATCTGAGCAACATCAGTGTAGTCATAAGTTTCCAGCTCTGGGCATGTTGCACCCATTCTGGTTATCTGCAATTTCCACTGTTTGCCTTTTTCTTCCTATGGGGACAGCTTTGACAATTGCTTCTTTGGCAAGCCTTCTATCAGCAACATCCTTAAACTTTTTCCTTGCTAAATTGTCAAAATGGAACTGGGCCCTTGCAGAGGATGCTTGTTTTGGTTTGGTCACAGAGACCAGAGCACCCTTAACCTGTTCACCTTCCTTTTCACCCGCTGATTCCCTAGCAGCTTCCATCAGTTTCTTTTGCACATCCAAA
The DNA here is from genome assembly GCA_020465985.1 of Centrapalus pauciflorus. Taxonomy (NCBI): domain Eukaryota; kingdom Viridiplantae; phylum Streptophyta; class Magnoliopsida; order Asterales; family Asteraceae; genus Centrapalus; species Centrapalus pauciflorus. The sequence continues at coordinate 84,343 of JAANYP010006650.1, forward strand.
GAGGACATTTTGACTTTGCTTGCTTCTTGGAGTGCAAAAGATTTGGCAGCTTTGGCAGAAGCTTCTTCTTTTCTTAGTGCTTCCAGGGCTTGAAGTTGTTCATTTCTGAACTCATAGTATTTATCCATGGGAAGACCCATTTCCTTTGCCCTGGCTTGGTGAAACTTTAACTCTGCTGCTTTCTGCTGTTCAGGATCAGATGCTGCTTTTTCTTTTCCTTTAGCTGTTATAGTAATAACAGCCTCAGGAGAATCTTCCTCTTCTTCTTCTTCCTCTAAAATGAGATGCCTCCTTCTGCTGCTTGGCCTGCCCTCAGAAATGAATTCCTCCCCCCCTTAGACTGAGCAGGGTTTGGAGATTCAGCCTGAGTAGGCTGAGCAGCCTGAGAGGCACCTTCCATTGTACCTATTGCAGATGCTCCTGCTGGTTGACCAGTAGGTACTAGTTTTTCCTTAGGAGAAGAAGTTTTCTCCCCCTTAGACTTGGTCTTCGAGACAGATGACTTCTCCCCCTTTGAAAGAGATGGACCAGCACCTTCAACACCTGGTCTGCCTGAAGACACAAAATCAGCAGGCTTGCCAGCAGTTTTGGCAGCAGGCTTGGGACCAACCAGGCTATGCACTAAGAAAGCCAGGTTGTCCTTCACCACTACAAGTTGAGAAAGACAGTTTTGAAGAGAGGATGATTGGGTATCAGCAAGGGAGGTCAGCTTAAGAATGTTTTCCCTATCAAAAGCTGTGAACAGCAAAGTTTGGAGCTGTGCAAGATGTAACTCAAGAGAGTCCTGCACATCAGCAAGATTTGATGACACAGAATTTGATAGAGATCCTATTAAAGTGTTTAAGCTGGCCAATGTAGTAGGAAGTGCAGAATTGCAAGTGGTGAGGAGAGATGACAGCTGATTGGAGATGGCTGTCATAGAGGACACAGAGTCCTGTTGGAGTGAAAGAATGGAAGATAGGGAGGTGGAGACATTTTGCAGCTGTGCAGTGAGTGCAAGCAGCTGTGAGGAGTTGTAAGTTTGTGGAGTGGCTGGGAAGGAATCCTTGAACAGATCAAACAATCCCTTAAGCTGTTCAGACATAGAGTCTGAAATGATAGAGGGTAGAGAAGACATGGATGTTTCTAAAGAGCCAACTTTGTTGGTTAGCAAAGAGAGCTGATCCTTAAAAGGCAGGTCTTTAGGAGATGGAGGTGTATGGGTGGATTGTTTGGAGTGGGTAGATGGAGATGAAGAGGATGAGGCTGGTGTATGGGGATGTGATGTAGAGGGAGAGGGTATTTTCGAAAGAAGCTCCATAGCCTGGGCAAAAGTAACGTGGCCCAGCTTGGAGGGGTTGATGGGTCCTTCAGCAGCGGCAGTAGCTGCATCATCAGGAGAGGGGGTAGAGGATGGTAGCCTTTTAGACACTGCTTGTTTTGCAGCACCTTCATTAAGGCCAGTGGTGGTTCCCTCTGCAGTACCTTGGTTTAAAAGTACCTCATCATGGGGAGATGGAATTTGCATTTCAACATCAGCAGTGGTGAAACCTACTGATGGAGTTTGCATGAATGGAGTAGCATCACCAAAGGGATGTTTTGTTCCCTGAGGTTCATCAGCTTGAGTTGTGGGTCCTTCAGTAGTTGTTTGGTGTAGAACAGCTGCATCATGAGGAGCAGAAGTTTGAGGCTGATCTGTTGGTTGGTCTAAGCCAGCAGTGTGGACACCTCGTGCAGACTCAGAGTGTAGAGAAGTATGAAGTGGGGACAGTGTGGACACAGTATGGAGTGGAGAGAACTCATGTCTTTCAATATTCTCAGCCTGTTGGGAGGCTGGAATAGTTGATGTGGCTGTCTCCATTTGTACAACTGGCTCCTGTTGGGAGGAACCAGAGGGTCTAGGCTGACTTGGGGTTGACACAGGGTGGAGTGAAGCAGGCTCCAATTGTGCTGTTCCTTCTCCCAAAATAGGAGAGGCAGCAGGGGTAGCTTCTTTTTCAACTGAACCCTGTTGAGAGGGAACAGAGGTGCTAGTTTGGGTTGTTGGTTTCTTTTTGCGTTGGTATAGAATGTGAGATGAGGTGGGGGATGTTGGAGAGGAGATGAGAGGTTCAGATTGGACAAGTTTAGAGACTGGGTCAGAAACAGGTGGGTTGACCTATTCCATAGTCTCAGGTGCCACAGAGGCACCAGCCACAGAGGCTTCAGGTTCAAAGAATGAACCAGGGTGAGGAGCCTGCTCCCCCTCAGCCACAGAGGCTAAGAGTGCAGACTCAGACTGAGCTGTTTTGGCCTTCTTGGAGACAGGCCCAGCTTCAGTGGTTGCCAGGGTCCTTTTAACAAGCGTGGCCCTGGCTTTGGATTTTCTTCTGGGAGCAGCTTTTGGATCCACCCTTACATCAAAGGGTCCTTCCACCAATCCTAACAACCTCCTCATGGGTGTTGACAGAGGAGGCTCATTTGGAAGAACAGTAGTGTAGAAAACTCTATTCCCTATTACAGGGAAGGCAGCAGTATGAAGTAAAGGCTGAGAGTTGTACAAGTGCTCACCACAAATGTGCCTGAAGATGAGGCTCAGAAACCTAGGGTATCGAACAGCAGCTGGTCGTGTCTCCTGCTGCACCAGGTTCCTCAAATTCATGAAAATCCACTTTGCCATGTCTATTGTAGTTCCATCCACAAGCTGCAGAACTACAGGGACTTCATCACGGCTCAGTTGGTCACAGGAACCAACTTTGCTGCTGAAGCACATTACCACCGAGGCAAACAAGAAGCTGTAAGTAGGAGACAGATCCTTTCTGAACAGCGTTGCTCCAACTTTTGGTTCTGCTACACCACAGAAGTGCAGCAGATTCTTCATCTGATCATCTTCAGGCTGTGGTTGACCATATTTTTCAACCACAGGGAGTAGAAGATCTTCCCTGAGCAGACGAGTGTTGATCTCAATGGTCTGAGTCCCATTGAGTATGGTGCCCTTGATGACTTTGGTATCTGGGTTGTAGGCACAGGTGTACCAGAACTCATACACCATCTCCTGGTACAGGACACCAGGAGTCGCAGTCATGGCGTAGTTCAACGGATGAATTTTCAAAAACTCCACCATTTGATCATAGCCTTTTCCCACATAGTTCTTGGGGATTGTGAGGTTGGCAATGTAGTTAGTGGGTTTTAATGTTAGCATTGTGGTGACTGATGAGTGATTCTGTACATCATCACCAACAAATATTTGTAGAAAGGGGTTGTTGCTGTGAGCCATTTTGGAAGTAGTGAGAGTAGCAGAAGCACAAGACACTTAGTCGATTTTTAGGGTTCTTAGGAGGTTTATGGTAGTAGTGAGGAAGACAAAGATGAAACAGTAGGGGGTATTTATAGGATTTGAATGTGAGTGGGTATGAGAGAGAAACATTTGGGCGGTTGATTTGAAGAGGTCGTTAACGGAAAACGGAACGGTTGTCCATGTCAGGCCGTTTGTCAGACCACTTGAGCCCTTTTTAATCACTAACACACGTAACCCACATTATCCGCAGTAATTAAGTTAAATAAAAACAAAAATTAAGTAACTTAATTGTGAAGAAAGGTAATTAAACTGATGGTCTAAGCTGATGGTCAAACCTGTGATGAGCAGGGTCATCACAATCTGTTCACTCTTCAAGCTGTTCCTTCAACATGTTCAGCTATGTAAGAACAGGTTGTGTTCAATAGCTGATCAGGTTTCAAGACAATGTCTTGTATGACAGATTGAGAGAGTGAGCAGAGTGGAGGTTTGATCATCAGATCAGGCTTGACACATAAGTTGGTATTTGTCAACCCTGTTATACGCTCAAGCTGTTTAAATTTTACAGAAAACGACTAAGTATAGAACATGCATAACCTGTTCTGTCTAAGCTGTTCTGAAACAACTGGAGCAGTGTGAGACATATAAAGTCTTAGAGCAGTATAGACACTTAGTCACTTTTGTTTAACATGCCCAGCTTGCTGACAAGGTAATTAAACCTGTTTTCATCAAGAGGTTTGGTGAAAATGTCTGCAAGCTGTTCATCAGTGGAAATAAAGCTTACCTCCACATTACCTTTCTGAATGTGATCTCTGATGAAGTGATGTCTGACTTCTATATGCTTTGTTCTGGAGTGAAACACTGGATTGTTGGATATAGCTATGGCACTTATATTATCACATAGAATAGGAGTTTTCCAATATACAAGACCATAGTCTTCAAGCTGATGCTGCATCCGCAGAATCTGCCCACAGCAGCTTCCAGCAGCAATGTACTCAGCTTCAGCAGTAGAAGTAGACACTGAGTTTGTCTTCTTGCTACACCAACTTATCAACTTACCACCAAGGAGTTGACATCCACCTGTTGTGCTCTTCCTGTCTAGTCTGCAGCCTGCAAAATCGGAATCTGAATAACCTGTCAGTTCAAGGCTTGAGTCTTTGGGATACCAAAGACCCAAACCTGGTGTACCCTTAAGGTATCTGAAGATTCTTTTTACAGCAGCTAGATGTGATTCTTTTGGATCAGCTTGGAACCTAGCACATAAACAAGTAGCAAACATAATATCAGGTCTACTAGCAGTTAAATACAGCAAGCTCCCAATCATGCCTCTGTAAGCTGTTACTGAAACAGCTTTTCCACTGGCATCTGCATCCAACTTTACATTGGTTGCCATTGGGGTTTTAATAGGAGAACTTTGATCAAATTTAAACTTTTTCAGTAGATCTAAAGTGTACTTTCTTTGATTAATAAAATTCCATTTGAGGCTTGTTTAACCTGTAATGCTAAAAAGAAAGTAAGTTCACCCATCATACTCATTTCATATTTGGATTTCATATGAAATATTCTTGCATAACTGCTCATTGGTAGAACCAAATATTATGTCATCCACGTAAATTTGAACAAGCATAATATCAGACTTCACCTTCTTTATGAACAATGTGGTATCTACTTTACCTCTGGAATACCCGTTGCTCATAAGAAAATCAGTAAGAGTGTCATACCAGGCTCCAGGGGCTTGTTTTAGACCATAGAGGGCTTTGTCCAACTTATAGACAATAACCTGGATGATGTTCATTTTCAAAACCTGGAGGCTGCTTGACATAGACTTTTTCTTGCAGCTTTCCATTCAAAAATGCACTCTTCACATCCATTTGGAACACCGACATGCTCTTATGAGCAGCGTAGGCTAGGAACAAACGAATTGTCTCTAACCTGGCCACAGGAGCAAATGTTTCATCATAGTCAATACCTTCCTCCTGTCTATAGCCCTGAGCAACAAGTCTTGCCTTATTTCTAATGACATGACCTTGCTCATCCATTTTGTTCCTGAAAACCCATTTAGTGCCAATTATAGTTTTACCTTTAGGAGCAGGGACCAATTTCCATACCTTGTTTCTTTCAAACTGATTGAGTTCTTCTTGCATGGCAGTGATCCAATTGGCATCTTTAAGTGCTTCATCCACTTTCTTTGGCTCCATTAGGGACACAAAGCTAGAGAACATACAGAAGTTCCTTAAGCTGTCCCACCTTGTTTGTACCCCTTTGTTTATGTCACCAATTATTTGATCATTGGGGTGACACCTGATCCACTTAGGATCATTCTTCAATGAAGATTCTCCTGAGTTGTTGGCATCTTCAGCAGGTCCTGTTGAACAGCTCTCAGGGTTTTCAGACACACTGTTGTCTTGAGCCTGTTCACTTGTTGAACATGACTGACCACTGTTGAACATATCAGCAGAGGATCCAGGAAAATCAGCATTGATTGGTTCAGGACATGTAGTTGTAATTAAGTGAGTACACTTATTTGCACAGGGTGTATTGACATAATCATCATCATGTCCGTCATGATTAATAGGTTCCACACTGGATGTAGTGGAAGCTTTTGAGTCTTCTTCATTGTTGGAATGCATGAGATCAATAAAGTTGAATTCTCCTGAAACTGATTCAGGAACGCTTTGGTGGATGCATTCCTGGACTCTTCAAAGGTGAAATTGATAGATTCATCTATCACCTTTCTTTTGTTGTTGTACACTCTGTAGGCTTTGGAGATACCAGAGTAACCAACAAACACACCTTTATCAGCTTTTGGTTCAAACTTTGTCAGTTGATCCCTTTGATTCAGAATGAAGCAGGAACATCCAAACACATGGAAGTAGCTAATATTTGGCCTTCTCCCTTTGAGCAGCTCATAGGGAGTCTTGTTGAACCTTTTCACCACTAAGGATCTGTTTTGGGTGAAGCAAGCAGTGTTGACAGCTTCAGCCCAGAATGATGAAGGTAAACCTGATGCACATAGTATGGTTCTAGCAGCTTCAGTGAGGGTTCTGTTTCTCCTTTGAGCAACTCCATTTTGTTGTGGAGTTCTTACGGCTGAAAAGTTTTGTGAGATCCCTTTTTCTTCACAAAAGTCTTCAAGAGTACTGTTTCTGAACTCAGTACCATGATCACTTCTAAGCTACTTTACTTGAGCAGAGTTCAGCATTTTCATATTTTTGACAAAACCAATAATTTCTCTAGTAGCTTCTCCTTTGCTCTTCAAGAAGATTACCCATGTAAACCTGGAGAACTAATCAACCATTACTAGAGTGTATCTTCTTCCTCCAAGACTTGGGACATTAACAGGTCCAAACAAGTCCATGTGGATTAAGAAGAGAGGAGTATCAATAGAAAAATTGTGCTTGGATTTAAAAGATGATTTCCTCTGCTTGCCTTTTTCACAAGCTGTGCAGAGTTTATCCTTAACAAAAGTCATGGAAGGCAAACTTGTTACCAACTCTTTCTTACAGAGTTTGTTGATGTTCTTGAAGTTCAGGTGTGACAGCCTTTTGTGCCATAACCAGTTTAGGTCTGCATTTGTTCTTGTGAGAAAACAGGTTTCAGTTGTGGGATCAGCAGATTGCATATCCACAACATATACACATTTCTTCCGTTGAGCACACAGCACAACTTTGCCTTGGGAATCCAATATGCAACCCAGGTGCTCATCAAAGTTAACCTTGTAGCCAGCATCACACAGTTGACTTATACTTACAAGGTTATGTTTTCGCCCAACCACATAGGCTACTCTTTTGAACACTACAGCACCAGCTTTAAGAGTTCCATATCCCTTAGTGGATCCCTGTACATTGTCACCAAAGGTGACTTTTGGCCCTTTTTCAGGCCTTAGATCATTCAGCAGGTCTTTGCAACCTGTCATGTGCCCTGAGCAGCCGCTGTCCAAGTACCAAACCTGGGATGGTTGTTTATTCTGCAGAATGTCATAGGAAATATTAGTTACATTTAGGGGAACTCATCATAGTGATGAGTTCTCCTACTTCATCAACATGTGTTGATGGACTGGTAATATCCACATTAATATTTCCTATTTGAATGGTATCAGTTTGGATACCACCCTCATTGACTAAGTTGCTTCCAACACTGCTTGTTTTAGCAATGATGGAATTAGCAGAGTCAACAGGCCTCATGTCCTTAGTCTCAGGACAGTCTTTGGCCATGTGAGTCTTCTTGCCACATTTATAGCATTTTCTCTTTTTGGTCTTTTTGGAAGATGAGCTCTCAGAAACATATTCTGAATTATTTCTGTTGATTTTATCACCAGGTTTAGCAAACTTATTACTATTTTTAGATGAAGCAACAGCTTGGATGGAAGGCACAATAGCAACAGCTTTGCCTATTTCTTCTTTCCTCTTTTTGGGAGGACAGATGTCAAAAACAGGAAGCTTGATTGGTTTTTGACCTTCTACAAGTTTGGGAAACTTATTCCCGGATTTCTCAGGTTGAGCAATGACTTTGCCTTTGCCCTTACTGAGATGTGATTGATGCTGCCTATCAGCATAATCACTGTTTTTGGTTTTGAAAGACTTATTTTCATTTATAACCAGTTTTCTACTATGATTTGAAAACTTATTTGAAACTATAGCAGATTTGCTTTCAACATGAGACTTACCCTTGTTGAAAGTAGGCTGCTTACCTCTTGAAAACTTATTTTCAAAATGTTTAGCATCAAAAGGATTAACATGTCTCTTACCATCAGCTTTGGACCCAGAGCCTGTTTTGTCAACAGGTTTGATGTTCACAGCTGCAGCTTGAACATGTTTTCCTTTCATTTGCTTGTGTGAATTAGTAGTGCACTTAGCAGGCTGATTTGATGGAGAACACATTCCATCATCAGCTTTGGGGCCTTTTTCACACAAGCTGTCAGTATTTTGAGGCCTGACAAACCTGTTTGTTGAGACCAGCTTTCCATTAACTTTCTGGATGAAAGTACTGGGAAGCTCACCAAGAGTGGACAAGTCATCTTTCATATTATTGATCTCAACAATGGAAGCTGATGTGTCAAGATCCCCTCCAAGATAGGCTTGGATTTGTGCAGGGATCTGCTGACTTATGCAATGGCTGACTTTTTGTGCTGATTGGCACCAAGAGTCGACTATCTTTTGAAGCTTTGCATGTTTTACATCTGTTTCTCTCTCTTCTTCTAGTAAAATAGAGTTGATGTGTTTTAGTTCATCAAGCTCAGTTTCCAACTTATGGAAATTGTCTAGTTTACTAGATTTAATTTCAAGATCAGCTTTAAGCTTAGAAATTTCAGATATTAAAACATTATGCTTCTCAACAGCAGCTTTTAAATCAACTAGCATGTATTCAAACATTTTTACTTTTTCATCTGAACTGTAAGCCATAAAATTTTGTACCTTGTACATCATAGTAGGGTTCCAGTTATCCAAGCTGCTGAAGGCTTCAGCTTCAGCCAAATCCTATTTGAAGTTGCTAGTTGATGGGACATCAGTATTGGCCATCAGACAATTGTTGTCTTCTTCATCTGAGGATGAATCAGACTCCTCCCAATCACATGTCTCTGCCATCAGTCCCTTTTTCTTGTTGGAAGCCACTGAGTTTTCCAACTTTTACAGCTTTGCCATGGCCATAAGGTACTTAACCCTATAGCCATCGTCCCTGTTGGTCTTGTATGGTTTGAAAGACTGTCCAACAGCTTTTGACACACAGTCAGCAGCTATATGGCCAGTTTTGCCACATTTGAAGCACTCAGCTTTAGATTTATCAAATGCCTTCTTCTTGACAGCATTTGAGTTTCCCTGCAGCATATTTCTTCCAAACCTCTTCTTGTTGAACCTTTTGACAAGCATGGCTATCATTTGCTCATCATCAAGCTCAGCAAGATCTGCACTGTCTTCCTTATCAGACATTTCCTCTCTTTCATCATCAGCCTGTTGATCAGATTGTGTGAACACATCACACTCCTGTCCAACAGGTTGTCTCTCACTTGCCACTAAGGCAGCACCTCTCTTAGACATTTCCAAGGCATTTCTCTTCTGCTGCCTTGACTGTTCATCATTTAGTAAAGATCCATATAAGTTTACCAAATCCATACCTTTGATAGTACCTGAGTTTCTCAAGATGGTGGAAAAATAGTTCCATTCTTCAGGTAGAATGTCCAAGAACTTGTTCACCAGGGTTAGGCTGTCCTTAGTGATCCCAACACCTTTGAGATCATTGACAAGAGCAGTAAACCTGGTGTAGGTTTCTGTGAGTGTCTCCTTTGGTTTTGCAAAGAAGAGTTCATACTGTCTAACAAAATTATTAATCCTGTTGTCCAGTGTGATTGTGGGTCCATCATAGACGGTACACAAAGTATCCCACATCTCCTTTACAGTCTTCATCTTCTCAACCTGTTTGAACACATCATCAGGCAGAGAGATAACCAGGTTATTCCTGGCCTTTGCATCCAGAGCAACCAGTCTTTTGTATTCATCAGACCATTGAGCTTTGGCCTTCTCAAAGGTTCTGATTTCAGGAGCTGCTCCTTCAACAGCAGGAGTTATGGTAGTAACAGAATTTGGCACATAGGGTCCTTCCATTACTATCTCTGGTAGTTGTACATCTAGATTCTCTAAATAGAGCATCATTCTGCACTTCCAGCCAGAGAAGTTCTAAAGATTGAACTTTGGGGGTTTGGCCATTGACCCATTGTCATAGTAAGAGGAATTTGCAGAACTGTTGTCAATGGAAACGTAGGGAAAATGAGAGATCTTAGAGATGACACACACTCTAACACTGCTCTGATACCAGTTGTGGGTCCCAAAAGGTTTTCCAAGTGTACAGCTCTAAGCTGTAGAGGGGGGGTGAATACAGCTGTTTAAAACTTAGACACTCTTTTCTCAATGTTTGTATGTATTATCAACAAAAGTTAATTACAAACAAGCTTGAATACGGAAAGGTTCAAGCTGAGATGACAGATACAACAGTTTGTTAACTAATCTAAAACACACTTAGACTAGTTACAATGATTACTCTCACTAAGCACACACTGTTCTTGCAAGACTCAAATGGACAGCTTATACACAAACAGCTTAGACACACTCTACTGTTTTATATAAGCAGACTTGCATGCATGGAATAACACACTTCAATGCACGTACTGATTGTCACACTCTTGATTATAGCATTATCCTTAGAAGCTTCCTTTTTATACCCAAAAGGAGAATCTCGGTGAAACTTCTTCATTGGACAAATGAGATAGTGGAGAGTCTTTCCAAAAAGACAAAACGCCTTTCTGCATGTTCTGATAAAGTATCTTTGTCTTCACATGGCAGAATCTTTGTCTTTTCCTTTTGTCACTGTTGCATACGGCTTTAACCAAAAGAGGAATGTCAACTTTGCATCTTTCTCCTTTTGTTAATGCCATTTTGATATAAGAAAAGGTCTGTCACCCTCTTCAAATATCTGTTTTGTCTTCATGTAACAGAACAGCGTGGGCAGGCAGTCCAGTTCTGTCTTCCACTTTGTCTTCGACTTGTAAACTGATCTTGTAGCAAAAAACAATACATGAGGACTTAAAAACATATTCCATAAAGTGTTTAACCTGTTCACAAAGAACAGGTTCTGTTCACAAAGAACAGAACACTTGAAAACTGCCCAAGCTGCTCAAGAGAATAGAGCAGCGTAGATAGTTTATGCCCAGCCTGTTCAGCAGACAGAACAGCTTGGACAAAACTGTCTTTGTTGCAACGAATGCAACATGGTAAACAGCTTTGGGCTGATATTGCAAATCACTTTCAGGTTTCAATAAGGCATATAACAGGCCTTAATTTCATCCTTCAAATGCATCAACAGGTTTGATTAAAAATCTCCCCCTCAGATGTACAACAGGTTTGACTTAGGCCTTTTTGTGCCTAACACTCCTAAATTTTAGTCTTTATGAGTGATTAACCAGTTCCTCTAAAATACTGGATATAAATTTGTAAGGAGATTCAGAATGGATCTGAATAATATTACAAGAACTTGTAACAAAAAACTAGTGTAATTTTTCAAAGATAAACAATAATGGGAGTTAAGTCAGTTAACTAGAGAACACTCCCACTAAGATCATGTCTTAAATTAATTTTTTGATAGATCATATTACTGTTACATTTGATAAAGGAATAGTAGCATTAAATTGATGGAAGTCATGTTGTGTTATTGAGATAAAGGAGATCAACATGATATCTTTAGTGTCGTTCTATTTTACATGTTTTAGAAACCCAAGAATAAATTTGAAGTTATTCTAAAATTATCCCATAGCTTCTTGTTGTCGTGGGAACCACAACAAAAATTAAAAGGCTACTATGGTTTTTGGTTGATATTCATGGGTAATGGATATAGCAAAGGTTGGACCAAATTCACAGGTATTTGTTGCGAACATATATTGGATTGACCCACCGATTGAGACCACTTTGTGGATCATAGTCATGAGTCGTCTCAAAAAGGTAATCTTTAGTACCTAAGATGTCTACGTACTTTAGTGCGGGTGCTGCTGTACGCTTGACCTAACCTAACGACATCCGTAACTGGGTGATCATAACGATTCGAGGCTGGTTGCAGTAGGAGTCGTGCAAGAGGCCTAGATAGTCAATATGGGATTTGCACCTTCTTTATACTAAAAAGAGATATTTCTTGGCCCCTCGGCGATCGATACTGACAGAAACGCAAGGCCATGCTCGGACAAAACTGATGTATTCAACTCTGTCTATCACGCTTCAGTATGAGATCAGGGAGTCAAGAAACGTAATCGTGTTTGCTACGGTTGATCTACTCCATGCCTAGCTTTCACATTGAAATATCGCGATACATGGGATATAACCTAAGTTTCTTTTTGGAAGGTTGTTTCAACAAGAATTCCCGAATGGGAGTTAGTGCTTTTATGACCTTGGTTGCCTAAAGTGTCTAGCCAGCAGGATAATATGTCGTCTTACACAAGTGGGAGTATGTTAGTGTATGGTGTGTAAAGATGACATTACTACTGCATCATGGCTGATTTCATAAAACACTTGAAGGTCACACCGATGAGCACAACTGAGCAGATGAAATCAAATGATTGAATAAATAATATTGGATATTGTTTATGACACGAAATGATCATTAAGATTAAATAAATGGGTGATTAATTATATCACAAAGTATGGGGACTAAAAGTGCAATATTGGATATTGTAGTTATTTAATTGTCATCGGATGATAATTAAATAATTATCTAGTCTTTTTATTTATTATTGGATATTAAATAAAAGATTGATTTATTTGGATTAGTATTATCATCTATTATTAGATAAATGGATGGATGATTATAAACAAATAAATAGAGATAATTATATATTAATTATCTAGTCATTAATATATTATTAGATAATATATAATAGATAAATATTATTTAATAGATATATAATTATAGAGATAATTATATAAGGTTTAAATAATAAAGATAATTATTAAGATATATATATATTATATTATTATATTAGAGTTTGATTTTAATTTATATATATATATATAGAATATGGTTCGAGAGAGTACCACCCAAATGCAGCGCACCAGAAGGTACCACCTTTAAAAAAACTTTTTAAAATTTTTTTTTTCATAAACATGTTTTAATTAACATTATGAAGATCGTATGTAAATTTCACATACATTCACATCTCCTAGCTCCTAAAAAATGATGTGAACACACACTTACATAATTTTGAAGACATGTGAACATGCATTTATGTGATGTGTGTTTTCATGCACTTAGAGTGTTTGGATTTGCGTCAAATTCACATATGATCTGTGTAATGTTAATTAGAACATGTTCATGAAAAAAATTTTCAAAAAAATTACTTTTAAGGGTGGTACCTTCTGATGCGCTGCATTAGAGGTGGTACTCACTTGAACCTAAATCTATATATATATATATATATATATATATATATATATATATATATATATATATATATATATATATATATATATATATATATATATATATATATATATATATATATATATATATATGGCTTCGTGTGGTAAGATGTGGGTGACACAAATGAGAAACACACACGAACACAGAATTGTGTGTGTTGTGTGGGTGAGTCTTCGGCCGAAAAGAAAACCAAACATAAGGGTTTGATTTTTTCCCGTTCTTCGTGTGTTTGATTGCATACCTGACGCCGCTCGATAGTGTCATCACCGATGGATACCGAAAGCGTCTCATTCGTGTATTCTTGCCATCGAATACAAAGGTATGATTTTTATATGCTTTCACGTTTACTTATCTTATGTTTTACTTGATGATCCGTGTACGGAATTCGTGATTTTAGAAAGCTTCCGTTGTGCGTTAATTCGATTAATGTTTACGTTTTTATGCAAAAACAATACGAATTCCCAACGGTATCCCTATACATAAATAACTTATTAATAAACGTACTTTCATTAATAAAGTTATAAACAGTAGTAAGTACACAACTGGAAACGTTCCCACGTTCTTTCGCGAGCCTCCATAGGAACATCAACCCAGTATCCTCAAGCACCGCCATACATGTTTCTTAAAATACTTGTGATAACACGTCATACTTTTTCTTGTTCATCAAAGCTACACAATAGATCAAATGCATGACAATTAACATTAGAATCAACTATGTATATATGTATATATACACGCATGCACAAGTACTCATCTCCATTTACTGAAATCTGAAACGATCCGCTCGTGCAGGTAATGGAATCGGGATATTCGACCCTCGTGGTACATGTGACTCCTCTTTTTCCTCCGTACTAAGGGTCATATCCTCTAATCCAACCTCTTGAGTAACACTAATGCTTCCCAATCCTTGCCTTATTACTCGTTCACCACCACTTGGTCGTCCAATTCCATGACCTTGACTCCTACTAGCAAAACTGCGTCCCGTCATGATATCTGCAAAAGAAAATTTAAATTGTAAGAAACATTTTCTAAAAACAACATGCAACAAAATATAAATCATAATTACAAATTGATTACACAAAATATAATCTACCAAGTATTTACTTATTACTCCGACTCGTCTTCTTCATAAGCAACTTCAATATCATCATCTGCATCTAATTCATTGTCTCCAAACTCATCTTTCTTCTCCTTATCATGATCTATATCATTATCTTCTTCATCATCATTAATAACTTGTACATCTTCTTGTAATAGAGAAACAACATTCAAATCATCATTTGTACTTGTATAGATAAACCTATCATTCTCTTGAATGAATTGATCCCCGCCCATATCATCATCATCACCACCGTCTACTTCATCAACAAAAAAGGTTCATCACAAAACCCTTGCAAATTTCCAGTCTTTACGACGGATTTACGAAGGAATTAAACTTTTTATTTTTCTAAAAAATAATTTCTTATCAGAAATCATGTGTACTCACGACCACACATTAATATATGCATTTTTATAAGCATAAAAAATTAAAAGGAAAAAAACCACACAATTTTTATACGTGAACCTTCACAAACAACAAATCATAAATTTTGTAACGTATATAAAATCAACACAAACGTACACGAACATATCTATAAGCATGTATCTAAAAGCACATATCTTATCCAAACTCAAGTTTTACTTATTCAATTACATAATAAATGTTCTTTCCTGTTTGTTTGAACTTTTTAACATGAGAATAAAGAAAACAAACATAGGTCCGTTGCAAATCTCTCGCAAATATCCAGTCTTTGCGATGCTTTGCAACGGAACTAAACATTTTATATTTTTAGAAAATCATTTCTCATCAAAAATCACGTGTACTTACGACCACACACTAATATTTGTATTCTTATAAGCGTAAATTAATTTTAAAATAAAAAAAAATCTATACAGCTTGTATATGTGTACCTTAATAAACAACGAATCACAAACTTTATAACATATATAAAATCAATACAAACGTAAACGAACACATCTATATGCACGTATATAATAATAATTATATTATCAAAACTCAAGTTTTATGTATTGTAATACATAACCCATATTCGTACCCGTTTTTAAGCTTTTTAACCCGAGAGTAAAGAAAACAAAAGGAAAGTTCATCGCAAACCTGTCGCGAATTTCTACTCTTTGCGACAGATTTGCAACGAACATAAACTTATTATTTTTTTAGTAAATTATTTGTCATTAAAAAGCATGCATACTTACAACCACAAATTAATATATGTATTTTTCTAAGCATAAAAAATTTTAGAAGAACAAATCACACAACTTGTATGTATATACCTTCACGAACAATGAATCATAAATTTGTAACTTATATAAAATCAATACATATATACATGAGCATATCTATAGGCACATATATAAAATCAAATATATCCTATCCAAACTCAAGTTTTATATACTTAATTACAAAATGATGTTCGTATCTGTTTTTTCAAGCATTTTAATTTGAAAATAAATAAAAGAAAAAAAAGTCAGTTGCAAATCTCTCGCAAAGTACAGGTCTTTGCGATGGATTTGTGTCGGCAAATTCGCGACTGATTTGCGTCGGGAGTTTTTGCTTCAGCTTTACGATGGATTTTAGTAAACTTTTTTTATATTTTATTTTATTAATATTTTTCGTCGGAATTGTGACGGATTTTGCGATGTACTTTTTTTCTCTCGCAAATCGATCGCTGGTCGGTCACAACTTAGTATTTTATTTGCAATGGATTTTGACGGTCGCAAAATATTTCTGTCAGTCGCAAATCTGTCACAAAATGGGTCAAAGTTCGCGACGGATTGTATCCGTCGCAATAGTCACCTTTTGTAGTAGTGGAAACTTTCGGTATCCACCAATGATGACACGATCAAGGGACGTCAATTATTGGTTAAACTTAGTTTCAATGGCCACAAAGGTTCATTAGTGAGCCGTGGGACTGGTTGGTGGGGGTCCCCAGTGGATGGGTTAAATGAAGGTTCATCAGTGTGTGTGTGTACATTTACATATACATAGAGGGGGTTCAATGGAGAACCTTCATACATCGAAGAATCTCGAAAAACTTCCATGCACCTCCACAAATGCATCACAAAATCCCGCATGATGCATCATTATTTCCGCGTGATGCATCAAATTCCCGCGTGATGCATCGATTTCCACGTGATGCATTACGCTTTTCTAGCGATGCATTGAAGTTCTTCAAGGTTCTTTGATGCATAGAGGTTCTCCATTGAATCCGCCCCCATATATATATATATATGTGTATGAGTAAATTACAAAAATTGTCAGTGTAGTTTGCATTAAATTTTGAATAGTTTTTTTAACTTTTAATTTTATATAAATGATTATTATTTTTACCATTTATATACGCGTTTGGTTTCTGCTCCGTTAAATTTAACCCCAACGTACCTTATTAGCTTTTTAAGAATGGTAAATTTATCTTTTTTTATTATATTTTTATCCTCAAATTTGCAATTAATTTCACTTTTAGTAACAAGTTATTTTTTTCTATGTTTAACTCTATTATTATTATTATTATTATTATTATTATTATTAACTTAACTTATATAAATTATTTTTTTGTTGATTAATTTTTCTATATTGTCTATGTCAAAAGTTAATAATTTTTTTAGACCTGATTACTGAATTCCATGTATGTCCAATAAAAGTTGATAATATTTTGAGACCCATTTATTGAAATGCATGTATGCCCAACAAAAGTGATAATCATCAATAATAATTCAAAATTCAATAATAAATAATGTATTTAGTACTAATTGCATTATGAATATTAATAATATCACAAAAATCCGAATCCGAGTATCCAAAATAAAAATTCAAAAATCTGATCCAAAACTATCCGAAATTTCGTATATCCGAATTTTCAATATCTGAATTTTCGGATATCCAAAATTTCATATCCGAATAGTAAATTACAAATTTTCAGATATCCAAAATTTATAATGTATATTTTTAAGTTTTATCTTGATATTATAGATTTATTGACTAATATTTTATATATGTTTGTTTTTTTTATTCAGTTGATTAGAGAAAAACAGTTCTGGATAAGTTTATTTTGTGATATATTTATCTTTAATATGTATTTGGATATATGAATTTGTATTTTGGATATTTAAATATTTGATTTAATTTTTAAAAAAATTTAAGTTACAGAATTGGTCCGTGTGATTTGCATAAATCTTTGGATACGGTCCCATTGTTTCAATTTTGCATAAACGGTCATTATTTTCACTGTTTGCTTGCAATAATGGTCCATATGCCGTTAACTTTAACAATCAAATTATTAAATCTTTTATAATGATCATTTTATCATTTTCTTTGATAACATTTTGGTTCCTTAAGTTTGTAGTTCATTTTAGTTTTTGGTCTCTCAACTAAATTTTTTTATTTAACTTTTTTATTATCATCATCCTCATCATCATAATAACTATTATTATTTATTATTATTATTATTATTTTAACTTTTTTTAATTAAATTACAAACTTATTTATTTCTTTTATTGTAAACAATAGTATCAAATTAGAATCCATTTCGTTTTTTAGCTTTTTCAAATGAAAAAATACAAACACTTTATATTGTACTCTTCCAAACCAAAAAATGATGAACCTTAAGTTTTTATTTGTTTTTACAAATGAAAAAAAGTTACTAACCATTCATGTTTTAAGTTTTTTCATTTTCTAAGCGTAAAAAGCTACGAAAATCAATCTGTTTTTTATTTTTTTTCTGCACCAAAAGATTCAACTCATTCCGATTTCTTGTTTTGGAAAACAAAAATAAATGCAAACAATTTTGTTATTAGTTTTTGCAAACGAAAAAACTACGAATAATTCTGATTTTCAATTTTTCCAAACAAAAAAAATCATTTTATTTTTCTAGTTTTTCGAACCAAACCATTACCTTTTATTTTTTTTCTCCGAACGAAAAACTATGAACCATTACGTTTTAATTTTTTTAAAAAATGAAATAGTGTGTAGCCTTTTTGTTCGGAAAAACTAGAATAAAATTGGAATGGTTTTTAGTTTTTTACGGTTGGAAAAAGTTTAAAACGTAATTATTAGAATAACATAAACATCGTAAAAAACTAAAAACCATTTCATTTTTTTTGTTTTTCCGAACAAAAAGGCTACACTATTTCATTTTTTGAAAAAACTTTAAAACTTAATGATTCGTAATTTTTCATTCGGAGAAAAAAATAAAAGGTAATGGTTTGGTTCGAAAAACTAGAAAAATAATTTTTTTTGTTTGAGAAAACTGAAAATCAGAATTATTCGTAGTTTTTTCGTTTGCAAAAACTATAATAGAACTGTTTGTATTTATTTTCGTTTACCAAAACAAAAAATCGGAATGGGTTTAATAATTTGGTGCAGAAAAAATTAAAAAACGGATTGGTTTTCGTAGCTTTTTACATTTTAAAATGAAAAAACTTAAAACATGTATGGTTAGCAACTTCTTTTCGTTTGAAAAAACAAATAAAAACTTAAGGTTCAAAATTTTTTGGTTTGGAAAACTACAATATAAAATGTTTATATTTTTGCATTCGAAAAAACTAAAAAAGAAAATGGATTCTAATTTGATACAATTGTTTATAATAAAAGAAATAAATAAGTTTGTAATTTAAATTAAAAAATATATTAAAATATAGAAAACTTAATAAACAAAAAAAAATTAATCCGCAAAAAGTTAAATTAATAATAATTATAATAATAATAATTATAGTTATTATTATAATTACGATAACAATAATAATAATAAGAGTAAATTACACATTTCGTCCATGTGGTTATACACAACTTATGGATTCTGTCCTTTTCAGACATAGTTGGCTATTTGTTATGGCTTTGGTCCTTTGACCGGTCATTTTTTCTAAATGACCATTTTACCATTGAATATATAATAAACATAGGTAATGAACTTTTTTTTCACAAATTAAATAATAAATATATTATATATTATATATTAAACTTATTTCTCTCTAAATTTGTAATTTACCCAATAATAGAAGTAGGTATTTAAGTTATGGGAAAATTATGCAAAAACCCATCAAAGTACAAAAAATTTTCGATTAAGTCACCATTTCATTTTTTATTTCTGATAAGTCTCCAAACTACTTAAACCTTTTAAATTGGTCTGTTAACCTATTATAACAGGTTAACATGTTTAAACCTATTTTGTAAAAACCATCAAAGTATAAAATTTTTTCAATTAAGGCCCCTTTTCATTTTTTTTCCTGATAAGTCCCCGAACTACTTAAACCTTTCAACTTTTCGATAAAATAAAAACGAATTTTTTTAAACTTTAAAAATGACGATGTTTATTTCGATGACAGAGCATGTCATGTTTGTCTAGACCAAAGTAAGTTGGTTTGAAAATAATAATTTTTCTAAACGGCAATGGTTGTTTGAAAATAATAAAAAAAATTTCAAAAGTGCGTTATTCCCGAAAAAATAAGTTGGTTTGATATAAAAATATAAATGATGATTATTTCGATCTTATGTTTGTCTAGACCACAATTTTTAAATGTATTTAACTAGTTCATCTCGACTAAATTTTAAACAATAAAAATGATCGTTTTGATTTATCATTTTGTTTGATTTTTTTTGCATCCACATATGTGTGACGTGAGTATCAATTGAACGATCACTTAAATTGATAAAACAACAAATAACATGAGTTTTATCAAGATAAGGGATTTATGTGGAAAAAAAAATTAGTTGAGGGTTTTATAAGACAAAATAATTTAGTTAAAAGATTTATAAGACAAAATAATTTAGTTGGGGGACTTAATCGAAAAAAATCACAGATTTATAAAATCAACGTCAGCAATTGCAACCTGGTCAACAAGTCACCGGTAACTTTTCTTGAAAAAAACACCAAATTCGTGATATTTATTTAGTTAAGGGACTTATCATACAAGAAAATTGATTGAGGGACTTAATCGAAAAAAACTTGAAGTTAAATGGTTTTTTGCGAAATTTTTCCTTAACTTATTTAACAAATATAAATAACAATAATAATAATAAAATTTTTAAAAAATTACAAAACAGACAAAAAAAAAAATTTTTTTCTACATCCATCTTCATCTCCTCCAGATTTCTACCTCCATCTTTTCGACATCCATCATGAATATGAAATACAAAACTAACAAGAAACCCAAATATGAGTACAAACCATCGCCACCACCAAGCCTCCCACACCAGGCTGATTCAACCACCATTGCTCTCACTACGGATCTAAAAACCCAAAAATCGAAAAAGATCTTGAACGAAGTTCATCCGGGGACATGAGACGAAATCGGAGACGGGAGACGGAACCGGAGCAGAGGCGGGAGACGGGAGAAGTTCATTTTGTCGTTTGATTTGAACAATCAAGTTTGGAGTGAAGTTCAAACACTCCGGCCACCAAGAACATCACCGGAACTACACACACCAGATATATATATATATATATATATATATATATATATATATATATATATATATATATATATATATATATATATATATACACACACACACACCTTTTGATAGTTGAGATAAGCTGATAAGAGACGGGGGGTAATGTGGACGAGACATTATCTTTGCTTTAACAAAGAAGAAGAGGAGGAGATGAAAGGTAAACCTCCTCCATCGTTATTGATATTAATGGTGTTGTCTTCAAGCATTATTAAAGAAGAAGTCCTCCCACAGTTGTTATGATGATGATGATCGGAGAGTATTAGGGTATTATATGAAACATGAGTATGAGGCAGAAGACATAGTGATCCAATGTTATTACTATTATTTCTGCTACTGTTAATGTTGTTGTTGTCTCCAAAACTCATCAAACATGATGAAGTACCTCCTCCACCTCCACCCTCCATTTCATTCTATCTCTAGCACTATCTGCAACCTTTTTCCTTTTTTTTTTTTAAAATTTAAGTTACACTCTGTTCTTGAAACAAAATTAATGAAGGAAAGAAGAAGAAAGTTGAAGAAACAAAAAAATTTTGTGTTCTTTGTCAAACCCAAGGGAAAGAAAGTTACCATGAGGAGGGAAAGTTTGCTCATTTTCCTCTCAGAACTTTCTGCCCAATTATGGAAAGAAAGGGAAAGAAAGAAAAAAATAGACTCTTTCTCTCCCCCTTTCTTTCCTTCATACTTTTTCTTTCCTCTCCTTCCCTAATTCAAGAACAGAGGGTTAATGTTTGTAAAGATGTGTATTGATGAAGGAAATGGAGGGAGACAGAAAGTACATGTGTATTTGTGTATGTTAGAGAGAGAGAGAGAGATATTTTGATTTTTTGAGAAATCCTATTTTAATAATTAAAAGAAAAACAAAAATTGGTTTTGGATTTTTATTATCGAAAAATAAAGTTCATTGCGTATTTTTATAATGCTCTCAAGCGTAAAATGGTCATTTTAAAAGAAAGACCAGCCAAGGGCCAAAATTACACCAAATAACCAACCATAGATACCGACTTCGTAATTTCGACGTGAAAAAGACTTGTTCTATAATTTGCATATAACCACAGGGACGAAAATTGTAATTTACCCTAGTAATAATAATTAAATAAAAGAGTTAAATAAAAAAATTTACTTGAAGGACCAAAATTAAAATGAACTACAAACTTGAGGGACCAAAATGTTATCAACGAAAAGGGTAAAATAGTCATTATAAAATATTTAACCATTTGATTGTTAAAGTTAACGGCAGAGGGACCATTTTTGCAAGTAAACAGTGAATATAAGGACCGTTTATGCAAAATTGAAATCACAGAGACCGTATCCAAAGTTTTATGCAAACCACAGGGACCATTTCTGTAATTTACTCAAAAATATGAATTTTCGAATATTTAGATAATTTGATATCTGAATCTGAAATTTTGGATATCCGACCGGTTTTAAACACCCTATTCATAAGGTAATAATATTATTGCATTTGACAAAATATTAGCAAAGTGGAAAAGATCCATTTATATTTGTATAGTTTATTATCGTTAATCTTATTTTTGTATACTTTTTCTATTTTTCCAAATTATAAATATAATTTATACAAATACATAGATTGTAGATATTGTATTTTTAATTTTAAAAGAAATAAAAATTATAAAATACGTAGAAAATAACTATTTTATGCGATCAAGGATGTAACATTACACGGGTTGTTTGGATTTTCGTTTGAAAAAATGTTACATTGTTTTGGAAACTGATTGTAACACCCCTCCCGATCCCAGAAATGACACGTCAATACAATATCATAAGTGGCAATATCGCAGACAATCTATGATACACATGTCATAGGATAATGTAGATCACGGGTAATTTAAAACTTTAAAATTATACACGAAATTCAACGCATTTCATTACATTCACAAACCCATATTGAATTAACATAATATCCCAAAACATCAGATACACGTACTGATACAATGTCCCCAAAGCGACTATCACACACAGTTCTAAGCTTGCACAAAACAAATATCAAAGTCTTCAAGCCGATCCCGTATCTATCTCGGCGGCGGCTGCTGAGATCCCTTCTGACTCCCTGAACATATTAGACTCGAAGACGTGAGCTATAAAGCCCGTGAGCACGCGAGGGTTAGACACTGCACATAAACTATAGCACGTAGCACACATAGTCTCTGTCCTTGTCCCTGTCCCTATTGCCCAACACGCATCTCAACTATAAAGGCACAAGTATGAGATCTGCGCAGTGACACGAGTCCTGTGGGGACCCCTCCCTGGCCGACACACCGCAAACAGCAGTGAGCAGCAATAACCCTGTAGCACAGGAGCGACCCGGCTACAGGCCCTGCCGTATATATACGCCCCAAGGACTGTTAGGAACAGCCAACCCGCGCGACCCCTTTTGCGACTTACCGTCCGTATGGAACTCATCACGGACCCCTGGAATAGATCTCATAACTCATACATAACACGTATAAGGATAGAATATACTTGAGGTTCACGTCCCTGCCTCATATATACAACACGCACAAATAATAGCAACACACCTAAAATCCCAAAAGAAGCGGGCGTTTAGAAAAGAACTCGAGTGCTCACCTGACTGGTTCACAGAACTCTGGCCGCCCTGATCAAACCCGGCTCGCTGTCCGCTCGTCCCTGTAACACACGGATCCCAAACAGTCAATCACAATCCCAACCGACATATATAACAGAATCACAATAATCCGAAACCAACTCGGACCCGACAACCCCACGGAACCCGAAACCCAACCGATACCCGAAACCCAAACCAACCCCGACTCAAAGTAACCCCAATGAGACCCTAAACTCAGACAAAACCCGGCCCGAACAATCCCGAAGGAACCCGACACAATTTCGACCCAAAACCCTTTCATGTGACCCAAACCGGAGTTCCCTCGCAGGTTACAACTCGCGCTGTGAGGACCCTGGTGGTCGCGCCGCGACCAAGCGGTTGCAGTCATCCCTGAGCTACGATTTCAGCTCTGCCCAGGAGTCACAGCTCCCTTACATATCGATTCTAGCCTCAAACTAACACATATCAACATCATATAACACCCTATTATACACTTTTGAGCTGATTATCCATATACAACAACATACATCACAAAGATAGGGCTCAAAACATAGATGCTTACCTCAACAATCTCAAGAACACAAGGAGGTGAAGATGATTAGCTTGAATCTAAGCTTTTCCCAACCAAATTCAAGAGTTGGAGATGATCTCTGGCTTCTAAGTTCTCACAATCACACACACAAACACTTTTTAGGGTTCTCAAGAATGGATAAGGGAGAAAAGGAGATAGGCACGTATATATGTTTCTATTTTAGCCGGTCTCGAACCCATTAACCCGAACCCGATATCACTTTCTCAATATTAATACCCATTTAACTCATTTAATCCCGTGATCCCAAAAACATAATCCATCCGCTAAAATTATAACCCGATGACACGCAAGCCCAATCCTGACACGTATCAATCCACGAAACGGGATATAATTGGACCGACCCAATGTTAGTAAAATATTCATCCACTAAAATAACTACACGTACCAGGTCCAAAAGACGGATGTTACAAATCCTCCCCTCTTAAAGAGATTCCGTCCCGGAATCTAACTCGAGCTCTAAAACAGGTGAGGATATCTCGATCGCATCTCTGACTCGGGCTCCCAGGTAGCGTTGGTACCCTTATGATGTCTCCACTGAACGAGTACCAAGGCAATCTCTTTATTTCTCAGCTTCTTGATCTTCCTGTCGATAATGGCCTCGGGCTGCTCCACATATCGCAGCTGATCATCGACTGTAATCTCGGATAGGGGCACGCACTGATCATCTGTAGCCAGACTCTTCCGGAGATGACTCACGTGAAAGGTACCGTGCACGCCGGCTAAGTCTAATGGCAATCTCAGTCGATAGGCCTGATCCCGAACTCTGTCAACAATCTCAAACGGCCCGATATACCGCGGACTCAACTTCCCATGATGTCTGAACCGGAAGACCCCTTTCCATGGCGACACCTTAAGCACTAATCGATCCCCAACCCGAAACTCTAACTCTTTCAAACGGCGATCGGCGTAGCTCTTTTGTCAGCTCTGGGCGACCCTCATATGCTCCCGAATCACGGCCACCTTATCACTAGTCTCCTGTAGCAGCTCCGGCCCGCTAATAGGTCGCTCATCGACCTCGCCCCAACACACAGGGGTCCGGCACTTGCGCCCATACAGTGCCTCAAAAGGAGTCGTCTTAATCGTGGCGTGATAGCTACTATTATACGCGAACTCGACCAACGGCAAATGCACGTCCCATTTACCACTGAAGTCGATAGCACACGCTCGCAACATATCCTCGAGGGTCTGATTGGTACGCTCGGTCTGCCCGTCAGTATGCGGTCTGTATGTCGTGCTCAACTGAACCCTGGTGCCCAATTCCCGCTGGAAACTCTGCCAGAACCGGGACGTAAACCGCGTATCTCTGTCCGAAGTAATCGACATCGGAACCCATGCCATGATACCACCTCATTAATGTATAGTCTCGCCAACTGATCCATGGTGATAGTGCCCCGAACGGCTAAGAAATGCGCACTCTTCGTTAGTCGATCCACTATTACCCAGATCATGTCGTACCTGCGGACCGTGCGTGGAAGTCTCACAATGAAATCCATCGTAATATGGTACCACTTCCACTCGGGGATCTCCAATGGCTGTAGATGCCCGTGCGGCTTCTGATGCTCGGTCTTGACCCTCAGACAGGTCATACACTGCTCTACATATCGGCCCACATCCCTTTTCATCCCCGGCCACCAGTGAAAGTCGTGAAGGTCACGGTACATCTTGGTACTCCCCGGATGAACAGATAGTCTCAATCTGTGCGACTCATCAAGAATCAACTGCCGCAAATTCCCTACCCTCGGGACCCAGACCCTATCATGAAGCATATACAACCCGCGATCGTCCCTGATCAATGTCTCAAGCTGCCCTGTCAGACGTTCCCGCTTCACATTATCACCCCGCAGGCCCTCCTGCTGCGCTAATCTCAGACTGTCCGTCAATGTCGAGGTAATCTCAAGCCTCGAGGCCCTGGATATCACAGTCTGGCCGCATGCCCTACGGCTCAGCGCGTCAGCTACCACATTAGCCCGACCAGGGTGGTACTGACTCTCACAATCGTAGTCCTTAAGCAACTCAAGACTACGCCGCTGCCGCATGTTCAGATCCTTCTGGCTGAACAGGTACTGAAGTCTCTTATAGTCGGTATACACAATAAACCGAGACCCATACAGATAATGGCGCCAAATCTTCAACGCGAACACAATGGCGTCTAACTCTAAATCATGCACCGTATGGGGCTCCTCATAAGTCTTCAGCTGGCGCGAAGCATACGCGATCACTTTTCCTCGTTGCATCAAGACACAGCCCAAACCCGACCCTGAAGCATCATAATACACTACGAAGTCTTCGGTACCCTCCGGCAAAGCCGCACTAGAGCCTGACACAATCGGGTCTTCATCTCTCTTAAACGCACGCTCCTGATCCTCAGACCACTCAAACGGTACGGACTGTCGTGTCAATCTCGTCAACGGCAAGGCACTCCTCGAAAAGTCCTAGATAAAGCGTCAGTAATACCCGGCAAGACCCAGAAAACTGCGAATCTCGGGCACTGACTTCGGAGGCTCCCAACTCATTACTGCTTCGATCTTGGCTGGATCCACCTTAATACCCTCGACACTAACCACATGTCCCAAAAACTGTACTTCACGCAGCCAAAACTCGCATTTGGAGAACTTCGCGTACAACTTCTCCCTGCGCAGCAAAGTCAAAACCTCTCGGAGGTGCTGCTCGTGGTCTCCCGCGCTCCTCGAATAAATCAGGATGTCATCGATGAACACGATCACGAATCTATCTAACATAGCTCTACACACCCTATTCATCAAATCCATGAAAGCGGCGGGTGCGTTAGTCAATCCGAATGGCATCACAAGGAACTCGTAGTGCCCACAACGAGTCCGAAATGCTGTCTTCGGCACATCCTCGTCTCTGACCCTCAACTGATGATACCCAGATCGCAAGTCAATCTTAGAGAAGAAGCTCGACCCCTGGAGCTGATCGAACAAATCGTCAATGCGTGGAAGCGGATAACGGTTCATCACCGTCACTTTATTCAACTCCCTGTAGTCGATACATATCCGCATGCTGCCGTCCTTCTTCTTCACAAACAACACCGGAGCTCCCCACGGTGACGAGCTAGGACGAATGAATCCACGATCTAACTGCTCCTGCAACTGAGACATCAACTCTCGCATCTCTGTCGGTGCCAGCCTATAAGGCGTCTTAGCAATCGGCACCGCCCCAGGAAAGAGATCTATGCGGAACTCCACTTGACGATCTGGCGGTAACCCAGGCAACTCCTCTGGGAACACCTCAGGGAACTCACGAATCACCAGAATATCCGCTAAGGTCTTCTTTCCTTTCTCATGTCAACCACATAAGCTAGGAAGGTCTCGCATCCCTTAGAAACAGACCTCTGAGCCCTGGCCATAGATACAATCCCAATATCTCCCTTTCGACGCTCCCCGTACACAATAATACTCTCACTGTCAGAAATGGGTATACGGATGATCTTCTTAGCACACAGAATATCAGCCCGTCTGGCAGTCAACCAGTCCATACCCATGATCATATCGAAGCTACTGATCTCAATCGCCAGCAAATCAATCATAAACTGATGCGAATCTATCTCTAAAACACAATCTCGATAAACCCGGCCCACTAACATAGAACTCCCATCGACTCTCTCAATAATCAAAGGAACAGACAAAGGAGAAGGAGACATACCAAAATACGCACAAAATATAACAGATACGTAGGAGCGATCCGCCCCGGAATCAAACAACACACGAGCTTGAAGTCCGTTTAGAATATACGTACCCGAAACGACGTCTGTAACATCCTGTGCCTCCTCCGTTGTCGCCTGAAATACACGTCCTCAACCCCGCGGAACTGAATCCCGGCGACTAGAAGATGCTGGCTCTGCCCTGGCCCCACTCGAACTAGCTCCCTAAACTGCCGGTCCCGACTCCGGACAGTCTTTAACACGGTGCCCCGGCCTCCGACATCGAAAACACAATGGCTCGGGGACTGTACAAACGGACGTGGCATGCCCTCGCTGACCACATCTAAAACAACGACGATGATTGGACAAACACTGCCACGAATGGCTCCTGCGACATTTTCGGGCACTCCCGATCCCCGTTCGAACTCTCAACACGGCTACTAGATGCTTGAGACCCCTGCCTACACTACTCTGACTTTGAGCCCCAGATCCCTGACTCTGACCCTGTCGTCACGACCTCCAATCTCGGCCTCTATCTCTGTCACGCCTCTGCCCGGAACCCTGCCCTGAACCCTGGCCTGAAAACTGCCACTGATCTGGACGATGATCACTAGGAGCCTCCCCGGAGGACCTCCACACACTCGTCGGCGGCTCAGATGTCCCGGTGCACTGTCTCTGGGAAGAGGGCTGCTCCCTCTGCTTAATGATCTCCCGCTCCCTCATGCGGGCCATCTCAAGAGCTCTGGCGAAAGTAGGGGTATCATGCAGCCCCACAAACTCCTGAATATCAGATCGAAGACCATCAATGAAAGCATCAGCCTTACGGCTCTCTGTGTTGACATGCTGTGGCGCAAACTGTGAATACTCATTAAAGCGGTCAACATACTGCTGCACGGTCATACTGCCCTGCTGCAAGTGCAAGAATCGTCGCTCCATCTCTCTGCGCTCATCCCGAAGAATGTACTGAAGCTCAAACACTGACCTGAACTTCTCCCAAGTCATAGCATAAGCGGCGGACTGCGTCATCGAAGACTCTATCCACTTCCACCACTGAGACGCCCCTCCCCGTAACTGATATGCCGCATAGCCGACCATATCCCTCATATCAATATGGGCTACCCGGAAGGTAGCCTCAATCTCACGCTCCCAAGCGATGGCCGCCCCCGGCTCACCGTCTCCTCGAAACTGAGGTGGGGCCCCTATCATAAAGTCCTTGAAAGACCCGCCTCGCTGGGTAGAGGATGAAGCACCACCCCTTGACTCAGCCCCAGTAGGGGGGACACCCGGTCCCACACCCTGACCCTGCTCTTGCTCTCTCTGCTGTCTGTAAAACTCTGTCAAACATCAAGTAACTCTGATTTGCAGATGTACTCGTCACCTGGCGACTTACCCGCGCCGGAACCCTCTCCCTGATCTGCCATAAAAATTTGCACAAAACAGAACGATTAAATACAAGGGATAAATCACCCAGCGTTATACACTAAGCCAGGTCGGTTAATCCACTAATATAATCGCAAAATGATCCCCCATGGACCGGAACAAGGCTTAAGTTAAGCATCCACTAATTATACACAAGCTTCAAACCGTAACCTCTGATACCATGCTGTAACACCCCTCCCGATCCCAGAAATGTCACGTCAACACAATATCATAAGTGGCAATATCGCAGACAATCTATGATACACATGTCATAGGATAGTGCAGATCACGGGTAATTTAAAACTTTAAACTTCATACACAAAGTTAAACGCATTTCATTACATTCACAAACCCATATTAAATTAACATAATATCCCAAAACATTAGATACATGTACTGATACAATGTCCCCAAAGCGACTATCACACACAGTTCTAAGCTTGCACAAAACAAATATTAAAGTCTTCAAGCCGATCCCGTATCTATCTCGGCGGCTGCTGCTAAGATCCCTTCTGACTCCCTGAACATGTATAAAGCCCGTGAGCACGCGAGGGTTAGACACTGCACATAAACACATAGCACGTAGCACAGATAGTCCATGTCCCTGTCCGTGTCCCTATTGCCCAACACGCATCTCAGGTATAAAGGCACAAGTATGAGATCTGTGCCGTGACACGAGCCCTGTGGGGACCCCTCCCCGGCCGACACACCGCACACAGCAGTGAGCAGCAATAACCATGTAGCACAGGAGCGACCCGGCTACAGGCCCTGCCGTATATATACGCCCCAAGGACTGTTAGGTACAGCCAACCCGCGCGACCCCTTTTGCGACTTACCGTCCGTATGGAACTCATCACGGACCCCTGGAGTAGATCTCATAACTCATACATAACACGTATAAGGATAGAATATACATGAGGTTCACGTCCCTGTCTCATATATACAACACGCACGAATAATAGCAACACACCTAAAATCCCAAAAGAAGCGTGCGTTTAGAAAAGAACTCGAGTACTCACCTGACTGGTTCACAGAATTCTGGCCGCCCTGATCAAACCCGGCTCGCTGTCCGCTCGTTCCTGTAACACACGGATCCCAAACGGTCAATCACAATCCCAACCGACATATATAACAGAATCACAATAATACGAAACCGACTCGGACCCGACAACCCCACGGAACCCGAAACCGATATCGGAAACCCAAACCAAACCCGACTCAAAGCAACCCCAACGAGACCTTAAACTCAGACAAAACCCAGCCCGAAAAATCCCGAAGGAACCCGACACAATTTCGACACAAAACCCTTTCATGTGACCCAAACCAGATTTCCGTCGCAGGTTACAGCTCGCGCCACGAGGACCCTGATGGTAGCGTCGCGACCAAGAGGTTGCAGTCATCCCTGAGCTGCGATTTCAGCTCTGCCCAGGAGTCACATCTCCCTTACATATCGATTCTAGCCTTAAACTAACACATATCAACATCATATAACACCCTCTTATACACTTTTGAGCTGATTATCCATATACAACAACATACATCACAAAGATAGGGCTCAATAAATAAATGCTTACCTCAACAATCTCAAGAACACAAGGAGGTGAAGATGATTAGCTTGAATCCAAGCTTTTCCCAACCAAATTCAGGAGTTGGAGATGATCTCTGGCTTCTAAGCTCTCACAATCACACACACAAACACTTTTTAGGGTTCTCAAGAATGGATAAGGGAGAAAAGGAGATAGGCACGTATATACGTTTCTATTTTAGCCGTTCCCGAACCCAATAACCTGAACTTGATATCACTTTCTCAATATTAATACCCATTTAACCCATTTAATCCCGTGATCCCAAAAACATAATCCATTCGCTAAATTTATAACCCGATGAAACGCAAGCTCAATCCCGACACGTATCAATCCACGAAACGGGATATATTTGGATCGACCCAATGTTAATAAAATATTTATCCACTAACATAATTACACGTACCAGGTCCAAAAGACGGATGTTACACTGATAATAATATAATAGTTGTAACAAAAAGTGCTGCCAGAATTTGATGTTTGCATTTTTACTTGTAAAATTACCAAATAATCAATTATTAAGCAATTAAGTTACATTTTTTTAGCTTTTAAAAAGGTGCGGTAGGATTAATCCAAAACACAAATAATCAATTATTAGTGAATACAATCTAAACACTTTAACCAATTATTTACGTTATTTTAATGTAATAATCTAATAATTTCCATTATAACGTAAAACCAAACACAACAAACCACTTTAAAATAAAGGCACCACAACAATTTTCGAGAGATACCCTAATTAGGCTTGGCAAAAAAACTCATCCCCGACGGTGAACTCGTAACTCGACCCCGATTTGACCGGGGAATCCCCGTATTGACCGGGGATGGGGACGGGGAATCCCCGATTTAAATTAACGGGGATGGGGTGGGGATGGGAGGCACTTTAATTTCCGACCCCGAATCCGATCCCGGTTATACTTTTTGTTTCAATATAGATTGTTATATATCAACTTAACAAAATAGACTATTCATCACATTTTATATAATATTTTAAATATCAATGTATATGAGTTTTCTATAGTTTAAAATAATATTGTTTTATTCATTTTATTGGTTTTATAATTTTTTTGCATACATTTCTTTGTTTTACTTTTATTATAAATTATATATGTAAATAGGGTTATATGTCAAAAATAACAATTTTTTTAGTTTTTCCGTTTATACCACATTATTTATTTTTTATCATTAATAACAACAACTTTTGTATTTTTTACTGATTATAACAATTTTTGACCAGGAAACCAGCTATAGCAGGTTACTATCCATTAATAGCAACAACTTTTATCTTTTACCAATAATAGCAACAACGTTTTATCCTTTTACCGATAATAGCAACAACATTTAACTTTTTTATCAATAACAGCGACATATAAAATTAAAACGCTATTTATCTTTAACTTAATTTGGAATAAACTAAATTTATGAAAATCATAACATATTCAATTATGTTCATAATCCATTTTTTGTTCGAATTTTGGTATGGAGAAATTAAATACAATGTATGTCTATAAAAGAGACAACGGATATGTTTTTATAAACATCAAAAAATAAAAATTATTTTGATATGTCATATTTTCATGCATAGTCAGGTTTTTATGGGTATAATAGGGGCGATCATTCAAGTGTAACATGAAAACGCGGAACTCCATCTATTATGTATACGATGTCATATAAATATAATGAACACATTATAATGCTACATTTGTATTACTTTTTGGATACTTAATTACAATAATATTTGTATTATTTATTTATTTGATAAATAAATGTATAATATTATAAATAATTATGATCTAATTATGGATAATTAGTCTTTTATTTATTTAATATATAAAAGGGTATTAATACAAATTATGGATAACTATATATGACTTAATTATCCAATTAAGGGATACAACTTTGGTTTAAATGCATTGTTGTAGAAATCACTAGGCGGTAGTCGGCCCGCCAACTGGAGACTAGGGAGTAGTCGGCTTAGGCGGGGAGTAGTCAGATTGAAATTTTTTATATGTAAATTTTAGAATCATACATACAACATATTTATAGATACTCAAACATGAATATAATCAATCATAACATCTAAAAATATGTTTATAACATAGCCATAATTGTTAAAAACTTCAAATAGACATACTTCAAAGTTCAAATATAGAATTCTAGTACATTAATATTATAATAAAAATATTAGATTATGTGTTGTTCCTAGATTTCTAGATACAATTTTGTGTCATCACCGGTAACACCGAAAACATTTCATTTGAATTGTTTTTGCTCATATTATTAGAATAAAAGATACAATTCTACTCTATTAATGATTATTTCTTGTTACTAAACTTCTAGAAATAATCTTGTTTTTGTGGTTTATTTTTAATTCCATTGCATTAAAGTTTTACTTAAAAATTGTTAATTCGTGTAAATAAACCTAACAATGACTATTTAGTTTGGATCATTGCATGACAATATAACATATTAATATATTCTTACTTTTTTAACGTTTATAAAAAAAATTATTTGTTATCTCTTTCATTGCCGCACATTACATTTGTTCTATCTCTTACAAAATTTGAACACAAATATAAATTATAATCTTATTTGAACGTGTTTTGATTTTCATAAATTTAATTTTTCTAAGAGTAAATTACATAAATGGTCCCTGTGGTTTGCCCAAATAATTGGATTTGGTCCCTGTGGTTTCAATTTTGCATAAATGGTCATTATGGACAAGGTTTACTTGCATAAATGGTCCCTGACCCTAACGTCCGTTTGTTTGGGACGTCAGTTTACCTCACGTGCGCTTCATGTGAGGGTATTTTTGTCATTCCCCCATTTCCTTCCCTCTTACCTTTGATTACACTGCTTGCTTTCTTTCTCTCTCTCGTTTATATTATTCTCTCTTGTATTTGACTTCAAGAATTCTCACAGAGGAGATGGTGATTTGCGATTGTGGTTGCCCAGCGGTAATACAAACTTCGTGGACATCCAGGAATCCAGGTCGGAGGTTCTATAGTTGTTCGAGAAATGTAAGTCTTCTTCATACTATCTACACTGTTGAGAGAATAAAAAGTCCATTTCAATAAACCTAAAGTGTTGAGAGAAATGTAAGTCTTAAATTTGTGAAAGTAAATGGTTACATTTTTAGGGTTTTGTAAAACTTTCATCTTTTTTTTTTTGGTTTTGTAAAAGTTTCATCTTTTTTTTTTGGTTTTGTAAAAGTTTCATCTTTTTTTTTTTGAAGGGTTCGAGATGCAGGTTTATTGGATGGGTAGACCCCCCAATGTGCAGCAGATCTGTTCAAATTATTCCTGGACTGTTGCGATCAAAAAATGAACTCGAAGCAAGATTGAAATGCAGTGTACATGAAGCCCGTAGGTTGAAGACAGTATTGTTTGTTAGCGGGGTTTTTTTCATAATTATTGTAATTAGTAGATCGTAGATTAGATGTTTTGTCAATGGTTTTTTGGTTGTAAAAGTTCTGTTTAGTTTTGAATGGTTTTTGGATGTAATTCCCTTTGTTTTGTACTGATATTTTCAATGTTAATGCAAATGTCACAAGTGACTTTGGTCTAAACTTGATTGTGTTCTATTGTTGTTTAATAAGAAAGTAATGAATAAACAAGGGAAAACTTTGAACATGAGACATTAACAGACAATAAACATTACACATTAAACATTAAGCAACCACAATTGTTCAAGTTTACATGCCAAAACCCATAATATTTAAATTACATACCAAAACCCATAATTGTTAAAGTACAAACCAAAACCCATAATCCATAACTTAATTCAAAATAAGGTGGACTGCACTTGTTACAACTTGCTTCATTGCATCTGACCATCAACTTGCTTCTGCTTGCTTCTCCTTGCAACTCCTTGAATTGTGTCCTGTAGATTTGCACTTGGAACACTTTCGACCACCTGAAATCTCTCCTTGACTTCCAGAACCGATTTGCTGGCCCTTGCAACTCCTAGAGTTATGCCCAATGTTATGGCATTTGGCACAAGTAACTGTTTTTCCAGTCCTTGACAATTTTCCATCTCTTACAATTGGTTGACTCGATTCATCAGCAGCCTTCCTTCTTTTCTTCTTTGGCCTACCTACTTGTGTGTGATGTTGTGGTGGTGTAAGGGTTGTTGGACAAGCTGATTTAGGCCACAACTGACTGCCATTGATAGGATCAACTTTGTAGCTATAAGCTTTCTTCCAAGTATCAAGCATATAACATGGGTGAACCCAACTTTCTGGTAACCCAACTTGCTCCCCATTCAGTGCCATGTCCCAGATAGTAGCAACCACATGTTTGCAAGGAATTCCTGTTAACTCCCATCTCCTACATGAGCATGATTTTGCACTCATATCTACCACACACTGATCTTGCCATGGACCATTAACCTGAAATTTATCACCCCCATTCCATTGCACATGGTAAACAGTGGCTTCATGTTTAATGGAATCCAACATCTTAGTTGCAGTTGGAGTCAAAGGTCCATCACTTTTATCAATCACTTTCTGCACATTCACTATTCTTTTCATCAAGTATGTCCTAATGTACTCTAAGCAAGTTATTATTGGCTTGTCCCTCCCATCTACTAACTGCCTATTAAAAACCTCACAAATGTTGTTCAACAATACATCAGAAACACACCTACCTGTATAAAATAGTTATGCTTAAAATAAGTAACTTGGTATATACTTATTTAAAACAATATTTAAAAGTGTATATACCTGAGAAATGTGCCCTACTCCAATGCTGAGGGGGTATTGCCTTCAACCATTCATAAGCTCCAGTATTAAAAGCTTTGAGTTCCTCCATAGCAGCTTGAAAGTGAGGGATTGTTGTAGCAGTTGCAGCCTTCCATAACAGATCTTTATAAGCCTTCCCTTTCCACTGACTTTTCATGTTTTCATGCACATGCCTTAGGCAAAACCTGTGTTCAGCATGTGGGAACAACTTTGCAATGGCAGGTAAAATTCCCTGCAAACCACATCCCCAAGTGAGCTATATTAACAACTAAACTACAAAAACAAATAAAACAATAAATTAGTTACCTTTTGCCTATCACTGATGAATGTGAAGTTTGAGTTCCTATATAGATCCAAATCATCACCAACATTTGTCAAAAACCATTCCCAACTGTCTCTGTTTTCAGCCTCCACAATAGCATAAGCTAAAGGGTAAATGCCATTATTGGGATCAATTCCAACTGCAGTAAGAATCTGCCCAGGGAACGGCCCTTTCATGAAACAACCATCTAATCCCAAAACATCCCTCAAACAACATTTAAATCCTTCTTTTAAAGCCCCCAAACATACATATATCCTTTTGAACTTTCTTGTGGCTTCAGCAAGATTTGGTTCAATATGGACATCTAACTTGACAGTGGTTCCAACGTTTGTTCTTTGAAGCTCACAAATGTAATCCCTGAGCATGGTGTACTGTTGAATGTAATCCCCTCTAACCCTGTCAACAGCCATTGATTTGGCCCTAAAGATCTTCATAGTAGACACTTGAACCTCATACTTCTTTTGCAATTGATCCTGCAAGGCTTTGATTGGAATATTTGGATTTGGCAAAATTGCTTCTTGAATATCTTTTGAAAGAAAAGAAGCAGTACAAGCAGCCACATCTCTTGTCTGTAAACATTTATGCTCACAATTAAATGTCTTGACCATCCAAGACTCTTCCTGTTGGCCCTTGGAAACGTGCAAGACCCAAGGGCAAGTGGGTTTTTCTGCTTCTTTGACTATTTTGCCCTTACCTTTACCTGCATTATCAGACTTACCCTTACTGCAAGATTCTTTAGTTGGACCCACACTTTCATCATTGAAAACAGGAATGCTTCCCTTACATATAGCCCTAACCCTCAGCAAGTCATTCTTCACAACATGGATTTGTCTTCTTGTTTCAATTGCATGTAATCTGATATGTTCCCTAACAGATTCCTTGCTACCAAACACTTATCCTACGTAAAAATCTGTTTTTATAGCACTTCCACTACCTGAAGCCTTTTCCTTCCTAACAGCCTTTAATTTTTTCCTTCTATTGTGCTCTAAATCATCATCTGATCCTGTATCAAAGTCTTCTAAATCCACAGCCTCCTCTTGTTCATCCTCATCTGTTCCAGGTTTAGTAAGGGTCTCAATGTTGACATTGAAGTCCCCCATATCTACGTCCACTTCATGCAAGACATTGTCTTCATCAACCAAAGGGTCATCATCCAAAGTGTCATCATCCATATCCTCTTGATCAACATCAACTTCAACCTTGTTTTCACTCCTAACTTTTTCAGCAACATGAACTTCATTTGTGCTAATATATTGATCTACACCAAAAAAGGGATCAATGTCAAAATCCATATATTCAAAATCAGGGAGACTCCCCCCCTGTCCAATGTCTTGCTCGACCCCTACCCCTTGTACATCCTCAATCCCTCTATCCTGTTGTACATTTTCAACAATGTAATCCTGCATTTGTGAGTCACATACTTGTACATTTTCAACCCCTTCATTCTGGTTTTGTGACCCACCCCCTAATACATTCTCATCCCCTACATCCTCTTCTACATTCTCATCCACTACACCCTCTGGTAGATTTTCAACCCCTCCATCTTGCATTTGTGACCCACCCCCTTGTACATTTTCATCCCCTACATCCTGCAACATTGACCCACTGTCATTTCCTTTATCTTGAACACTACTACCCCCTTCATTTGTTTCAATCCATTCCAACATCAATCTTTTCTTAACTACAGGCTTCTTTTTCCTACTGGTTGGTACACTTGATGGTTCGGATGGCAACTCCTCTATTCTAACCTTACTTGCCTTGGGAGACTTTGAATAAGTCTTCAAACTAGTTATGCCATGTTCAGTGTATAACTCGATTACTTTATGCTCAGCAACATATCTTCCCAATACCAATACATCCATATCACTAGCCAAAGCATGCAACCCATAGTCTAGGTCTAATCCTGGTATTTTGAAGTTATAATACATTCTATCATTTTCATCTTCTAGTACGTAACCTATCTCCTCCATTATGTAAATCAACTCATGTACTGAAAACAAGTCACAATCGATGTTATCAACATAATGCACTTTATAATTAATATATCTTCTACCAGGGGGTTTCGAAAACACTCCACCATGAAATATCTTCAAAGTAAAAAAACTGGGTTTTTGTTCTGCAAGTAAAAATGAATATTTTCAAATATTAGGTGAATCAAGAAGAAAAGAAACCTAGAAATTAAGAAGATGAAGGATATGTAACTTACGATATTCCACATTTGGATCAAACTTCTGGTATCGACCTCGAATCATCCATGTAGTCGCCATTTCAGATTGAAGACCCAAGAACAGAGACGCTTTAATGAAGATGAACAGAGCAGCTACGAGAATGATATTGATAAACCACAGGGATGCGCAGTGAAAGTAACTCCTTGAATCATTACCTCGGTTAATGGGGAAAACAAAAAGGAGGGAAATGGGGGAATGACAAAAATACCCTCACATGAAGCGCACGTGAGGTAAACTGACGTCCCAAACAAACGGACGTTAGGGTCAGGGACCATTTATGCAAGTAAACCTTGTCCATAATGACCATTTATGCAAAATTGAAACCACAGGGACCAAATCCAATTATTTGGGCAAACCACAGGGACCATTTATGTAATTTACTCTTTTTCTAATAATAATAAGTTAAAGATAAATAACGTTTTAATTTTATATGTCGCTTTTATTAATAAAAAAGTTAAATGTTGATGCTATTATCGGTAAAAAGATAAAACATTGTTGCTATTATTGGTAAAACGATAAAAGTTGTTGCTATTAATAATAAAAAAAATATTGTAAGGTCTACACACTACAGATCTATCTAGACGCGACACCGTCAACGAGTGCGGAATCCTCGTTAACGGCTTGACGGAAACAACTCTCACACGGAACACGGAGACTATCAACAAGCTGTACGGACGAACACGAACGCACCTACGAGATGATTCTCTCCGAAAGAACACTCACAAAGCTGATAAACTTGAGATCGCCTTTTGCTAATCACTCACACGAAATCTGCAAAAGTCTGCTAATGATTCGAGTTAATCCCTAACTATAGAGGCTCATTCGAGTTTGGCATGGGCCAAACTCGAATCAGGCCCAAGGCCCATTCGAGTTTGTCCCCCTAACAATCTCGAATCTGCCTTATGGAACACATTCGAATCTGCTATAGATTCGAATCCTGTTTACTTGTGAATTCGAATTTAATCTAAATTCGACTTTCACATATTAAACTATATTTGAAACTTATGATTTTAACTTATGTTTGATTTTATCTTTGATCTTTATGTTTGAACTTCTTGTAATACATTACATCAAGTTCAAACATACACTCAATAACTATCAAACATATATAAACATATATATCAAACACTCGTTAATACCCAATACTTTGAATATTACTTGAACCAAAATGCTAGATCACTTAGACTGCTATCGTCACACAGGGTGTACCAACAGACTCCCCCTTGACGATAGCTTCTAACAATTTACACATTTGATTAAGTACTTTGTTTATTTATTTAAATTGCTGCCAGCATACAAACCTTTCTCAACACATACTTTAATTACATTCTGATACTTTCTAGCCTCAGACTCCATATGTGCATCACTTGAGATTTTATGATTGTAGAGCACTTGCATGTCATCTTTTGAAAGGTTCACTAGGTGTAGCGGATCATAGACTCTAAAAATTTCTTTTTCTTCGAAGTCTTCCATCACTGCTTCTCCTGTCTCACTCTCCACATACCACCAATTGAGATTTTTCATGACGTCCTGTGGCATTGGCTTGAGAGGAACCTTCTTCAGACATCTAACTGGTTTGTATTGAATTTTCATCCACGGACGACCAGTTAGAGGGTCAATACGAGTATTGTCCATCACTCGTTTACCCACCCTTGGATTGAGCCGCTCGAATTTCCTTGACCTCCCTTCTTTTCTGATGATTTTTGCTATTATTTCAGCATAAGGGTCGTCGCCGATGTTGATAAGCTCCTTCCATGCTAATGCTTTTATTTCAATCTTTGGCAAGGAGTTGAAGACTTTCAGACTTCTTCTGAGGTACTGAGGCCATCTTTTCGTTTGATAATGAATAGCTGCAGTTCTCGATCAAAGAACCAGCTCAGAATATTTCGTGATAACTCTCCAGCACCCGGCACACGCATTTTCTTCTTCAGCTCCAACTCTCTTTTCTCTGCCCTAAACCATAGCTTTCTTTTTTCTTCGTTGGTAAGCTCTCTGGCAGGTTCTTCACTTGATGATTCAACATTTAACGCAGCTTTTACTACTTCTATGTCAATCACCTGATTTCCTTCTGTTACGTATGTATCTGTGATGGGGTTTTGTTGCACAATGATCTCATTTGCTTCATCATCTTCATCAACACAAACTTCATCATCAGATTTCCAGTCAATTACGTCTCCAGGCACAAATTCTCCTTCTTCTAAATCCTCCAATTCGTCCTCGAAATCAAATCCAAAGTCCAAAGGGTCTTCATCGATATCCATTAGTGCTTCGATCATTTCATGTATCTCCGACTCTGTGACTTTAGAGGAACTGGCTTCACCTCCTGCAGCTCCTGTCTGTCCCGGCTCCCCCTGAATCTCAGCATGCTGAGCAGCAGAAAAATCTACTGACTCATTATCTCTTTGCGCGCTGGGATCATTGCCGTCATTATCTCCATCATTATCTCCATCCCTGGGCATCTCTTCCTGATCCCGGCAGCTTGTCATGTTCAAACATACACTCAATAATATCTTTGATCTTTATGTTTGAACTTCTTGTAATACATTACATCAAGTTAAACATACACTCAATAACTATCAAACATAAACATATATATCAAACACTCGTGAATACCCAATACTTTGAATATTACTTGAACCAAAATGCTAGATCACTTAGACTGTTATCGTCACACAGGGTGTACCAACAAATATAAATAATATGGCAATAAACGGTAAAACTACAAAAAGTTATTGTTATTTTTGACATATAACCCTATGTAAATAACTCGAATATGTTTGAATTGATTTCTTTTAAAGTTTATTTACATATATATTTGTACTAAATTACTATTTATAGTTAAAACTTAATAATATTTTAGAAATTTAAAAAACTCGATTCCCCGATGGGGATCCCCGATTGAGACGGGGATGGGGATAAAGACTCATCCCTGACGAGGATGGGGGAGAGGATTATGAAGCGGGGATGGGGATGGGAAATGAGATCCCCATCCCGCCCCCATTACCATGCCTAACACTAATTCACCATGGATTGCATTTTTAATACTTCTACACAATACTATCACATTACTCATTCATTACATGTCCAAAAGTAATACAATCTAAGAACTTAGTCTTGTATCAATCCAATCCATGATTGAGCAAAAACCGAACCGGAAAACCAAAAAACCAAAAAAATCAAAAACATGGGAAACCGAAAAATCCAAAGTAAATGGTATTGGGTTCGGATGTTCCTTCAAAACTGAACCAAAAACTGGAACCAAACCGGTTATATAAATTAATTTTTTTTAAATATTTTAAATATCTTAACTTGTGGTCTTCTATAGAACTTGTACTTAATAAATTTTTTTATAAGACTATTTAGTTTTTACTATCTTACTTAATAAATTAATATTTTTTTAACGTATCGTCAAAAGAAATGAAAATGGATCTAAAGTGAAAACACAACCAAAAAATCGGGTTTAAATAAGTTAACCATTTTTAAGTGAAAAAAATCAACCCAAAACATAGTTT
Source organism: Centrapalus pauciflorus (assembly GCA_020465985.1). Classification (NCBI taxonomy): domain Eukaryota; kingdom Viridiplantae; phylum Streptophyta; class Magnoliopsida; order Asterales; family Asteraceae; genus Centrapalus; species Centrapalus pauciflorus. The sequence goes on from JAANYP010006650.1 coordinate 125,699, forward strand.
TAAACCCAAAAACCAATTTAGACTCATAAAAACCAATAACCCGTGGGTCCAGCCTGAAAAACTGGAAAACCGAAAAACCAAACCCGGATGAAACCGAAATCGAACAGTTTGTGAAACCTGAAAACCAAGAAAAACGGTTTGGGTTCGGTTTTGGCTAGAAACCGACCAAAACCAACTAATGCTCACCCCCAGTCAAAAGGCTTACCAACATCAAACAAGCTCAACTTGAACTTCAAGCTTCACTTCGCTCAGGCCTGCCCTGAGGGAGGGCTGCGTGGGCTACTACTGCCCAGGGCATAAAACCATGAAAGGACATCATTTTTGCAGTCAAATAAGTAATAAATTAGGCCTACACGTGTATTTTTTAATTTTTCAGCTCAATAAATAATCAAAACTTTTAAAAAATTGTGTTGTATTTTTAAAAAGATATCATATATTTATCTTAGTCAAAAGCATTTAAAAATAGTATGTTGTATTTTTGAATTTCTTAAAAAGACATTTTTCTTCTCTCGCGCCCTGAACATAAAAATACTCAAAACCGGCCCTGAGATGTGTGTGTGTTCCCATAATTGCTAAATTATTAATACATACTCACTTTGTTTATGAATCGACAATGTTCTTGCCTTTACCTGCTCCTGAGATAATTTCAACAACTAGATTAAGCTACAAGAACTTCCATAATTGCTAAATTATTCATACATGTCAATTCTCTATCACAACATATATATATATATATATATATATATATATATATATATGTATATATATATATATTTGTGTGTGTGTGTGTGTTAAATATTCAAGTAATGTAAACACACAACCAAATACAGTATGGATCTCATCTCAACCTCCATTTAAGGAGACTCAGCCCACAAGAATCTTCACGGTTCTCACCTCGGCCCTCATTTAAGGACTCAGTCCACTTGACCTAATTTGCTCTCACCTCGGCCACCATCTAGGGAGACTCAATCCACATGACCATTAAATCAAATTGTAATCACGATTTCTTTCGTCACGAAGTCCAGAGAACCTATAATTGTCCCTTTTCAATCCACATATTCTAACATAAACACAATATCAACCAAACAATGTAAGATATGCAATGCAATAACAAGATGCAACCACGATCGAATATAACAAATTAACAACAAGTTTAAGTTGTCATTTAATGAATAATTGAACAATTAATGGTACGCAATCAATCTTTATCGATATCAATTCATTACTCGTATCGATCAATTGCAACATTTCCTATAGTTTTTAGTGTTGCAAAGTTGTCAACTAAAACCCTTAAACCCTGCAAAAATATCCCAACCATTTAACATGGCCAACCACCCTTTTATTCAAAACGCATAATTTTTTTATAGAACCAATCGACTTGTCGAGACGAGTGGACCTCAGTTTTTCAAATTTCCCATTTTTCGGACTCGTGTGACCTGACGAGTGGGGTCCCAACTCGTCGAGTTGACCCTGAACTGCACCTATGCATTCACCCAAAACTTGCTAAAAGTAAATGTCTTTGAATGCAACTCATAAAAACTAATTGTGAACCTATATACAATATTTATAAATCATTTCTTACAATTTTTGTACTCCAAAGTCCAAACATCATCTAATCACAATAATCAAAGCTAGGGTTCATAGAAAGACAATTTCTCTTCAAAACTCATGCATGCATATATACCATGATTCATGTTTGCCACCAAAATCTGAATTCTTGCAAGATAATGCTCAGAAGTTTTGACTCCGAATCTGTATAAAACAATATTTCAACCTTTTTCTAACCAATTTCACACTTCAAAACATAAACCCTACTCAAGATCGCAAGAACTACTCAAATCTTACCTTCAATTGCTTCTTGTAACACTCTCAATGCAATCCCAAGCAACATATTTCTAAATTCTTATTTTCAGTCTTGAGAGTGAAAAGAAAGGGCAAGCGATAAAAAGGATAGTCCCTCGCGCGTTCGCGAGAACTACTAGAAAATGGTGAGATCTCACTAAAACATTCGTTTATCACAAAAGAGGTTTAATAAAATTGATAATGTACTTTTCAACAATTAATTTGTCAATTACAATATTACACGTACCTAATATTTAGAATACACATTTTCTTAAAATTCGAAACAAAGTTAAAACTTCGAAACTGGAAGTTACACAAAATATCATTTCTCATTCTATAAATATTATTTGTCAAAAAAGTGTCACTTTTCTTCTTTAATATTGAAGGTTTATATATGTGTTTTCGATTTGTATAAATTCAATGTACCATTAATGAAAATATGTAATATAGTTTTAAATTAGTATTTATAAAATAATTGGAACAACAAATGCAAAAATTAATTTTTACATCATAAAAATTACCTTATATTATTTGTTAATATAACTTAATCATTTTTATCATTTTATTTATCAACTATCTAATGGATTGTTATTTGAATTTATGAGATGTATCATCGGATTCTCTTGAAGTTCTTGAATTCCCACCATCACTACAACCAACCATCACTAGTCCACAACCAACGGTAAAAACATTAAAAACACCCAAAAACAAATAAACAAAACAACAATTAAAATATCAAAACAACAGCAAAAAATGGAACTCAAATATAAATAAAAAAAGTTCAAAAAAAAAGTTTTTAAAACCCTACATGAAAATCTACACAAAATCATATCTAATGTAAAGCCAAATCGAAAATCATAAATTCCTAAAAGATTAAAAAACACAAAAACCCATATAGAAGTCCACCCATGACCTAGATCTATAAACCCCGTCTCTGTATGTTCAAAACTCCATAATAATATCGAATTGAAACCTGAAAAAAAAAATAAAGAAAAGTGATAGATAGGCGGTAGCCATGGCGGCAACCACTGGTGGCTAACTGGCTATAGTGGTGGGCAAAGGATAGTGGTAGCGGCAATGGATGTCATCGACTAGAGAGAGAGGTTTTGGTTGTAACGTATGATAGATTTAAAGAATTTGATAGATTTTATCTAAAAATATTGTTTTTAAATTGATTTTTAAAAAGAGTGTGTAATAATCGACTAATTGGTAATGTAATGTATATATGTTATTACTCAAATAAAAGAGTGACAATATTTCCTAAATTAAGTAATTCGGATTTTTTTTTCCCCTTTAGGTGGCGTTTGGTTTGAAGGATTTAAACAACTCATTTAGGATTTGGATTTAGAAACCATTACTTATCATGTCTGGATACAATATTAAAAGAAATGATTTAGCTCATTTAGGATTTTATATTCCCCACTTTTCCACCTTTCATAATCCATCCATACCCCTAAAGATTTCAAAATCCTATCATTTTAAAATGCATCATTTTAAATTCATGAAATCCAAACACCACATTATATTTAGAGATGGAGAATGGAGTCAAGTTGAAGAGACATAAACTTAATCTATCTATATATTATTGTTAGGCACAAAAAGGCCTCAGTCAAACCTGCTCTACATCTGAGGGGGAGATTTTATATTCAAACCTGTTGATGCATTTGAAGGTAAAATTTAAGGCCTATTATATGCCTTATTGAAACCTGAAAATGATTTGCAATATCAGTCTAAAGCTGTTCTATACGTTGCATGTGTTGCAACCAAGACAGTTTGTCCAAGCTGATCAGTCTGCTGATCAGGCTGGACATAAACTGTCTACGCTGCTCTACACTGTTGAGCAGCTTGGGCATTTTTAAAGTGTTCTGTTCTTTGTGAACAGAACCTGTTCTTTGTGAACAGGCTAAACACTTTATGGAATTTGTTTCCAAGTCATCATGTATTGTTTTTAACTACCAGATCAGTTTACACAGTTGAAGACAAAGTGGAAAGCAGAACCGCTCAGCCTGCCCAAGCTGTTCTGTTACATGAAGACAAACGGATATTTGAAAAAGGGTGACAGACCTTTTTCTTATATCAAAATAGGCCTTTACAAGGAAGAAAAACGCAAAGTTGACATTCCTAAAATGGTTAAAGGCAATGCAACAGTAGAAAGTAAAAAGACAAAAGATTTGCACGTCTGCTTTTCAGAAAAGTGCAGAAAAGCTCTATTGTCTTTTCAAACAAGACTTCTACTTTTTCGTTCTGTCCAATGAAGATGTTTCTCTTAGATCCTCTGTGTGAGTATAAAAGGAAGCTTCTAAGGTCAGAAAGAATGTGAAGAAAGCTAAGTGCTTAAACCAAGAGTGAACGTGCAAGTGTGATATTCATGCATGCAAATCTTCTGTAAACAAGCTTCTGTGTGACTAAGCTGTTTACCTAAGCCGTTCCTTAAAGTCTTGTAAAATACAGTGAGTGCATCTTAGTGAGTGTGTTCATTGTAATCTAGTTTGAGTGTGTCTTAGACTAGAAACCATACTGTTGTATTCTGTCATCTCAGCTTGAACAATTCCGCAGTCAAGCTTGTTTGTAATTAACATTTGTTGATAATACATACAAACATTGAGAAAAAGAGTGTGTAGTTTTTAAATACTGTATTCACCCCCCCTCTACAGTTTATTACTATATACTTTGGGAACCTTTCGGGACCTACAACTGGTATCAGAGCAGTTTAGAGTGTGTGTCATTCTAGATCTCTCATAATCCCAAGTTTCCATGGACAACAGTGCTGCAAACTCTTCTTACTATGACAATGGCTCTATGGGCAAGCCTCCAAAATTTAATCATCAAAACTTCTCTGGTTGGAAGTGCAGAATGATGCTCTATTTAGAGAATCTGGATGTACAACTGCCAGAGATAGTGATGGAGGGTCCCTATGTGCCAACCTCTGTTACTACAATAACTCCAGCGGTTGAAGGAGCTGCTCCTGAAATCAGGACCTTTGAGAAAGCAAAAGCTCAATGGTCTGATGAAGACAAGAGAATGGTAGCTCTGGATGCAAAGGCCAGAAACAACCTGGTCATTTCTCTTCCTGATGATGTGTTCAAGCAGGTTGAGAAGATGAAGACTGCAAAGGAGATGTGGGATACTCTGTGTACCGTCTATGATGGACCCACAATCACACTGGACAACAGGATTAACAATCTTGTTAGACAGTATGAACTCTTCTTTGCCAAACCAAAGGAGTCTCTCACAGAAACCTACACCAGGTTCACTGCTCTGGTGAATGATCTCAAAGCTGTTGGGATCACCAAGGACAGTCTTACTTTGGTGAACAAGTTTCTGGACATTTTACCTGAGGAGTGGAACTATTTCTCAACCATCCTAAGAAACTCAGGTACTATCAGAAGTATGGATCTGGTCAATCTGTATGGATCCTTACTGAATGATGAACAATCAAGGCAGCAAAAGAGGAATGCCTTGGAAATGTCCAGAAGAGGTACAGCCTTTGTGGCTAATGTGAGACAGTCTGTTAATCAGGTGAGTGATGTGTTCACTCAACCTGATCAACAGGATGATGATAAGGAGGAGGTGTCTGAAGAAGAAGAGGCTGCAGATCTTACTGAACAAGATGATGAGCAAATGATAGCTATGCTTGTCAAAAAGTTCAGCAAGAGAAGGTTTGGAAGAAGTATGCTGCAAGGAGGTGCAAGTGCTGGCAAAAAGAAAGCATTTGACAAATCCAAGGCTGAGTGCTTCAAGTGTGGCAAAACTGGCCATATAGCTGCTGACTGTGTGTCAAAAGCTGTTGGTCAGTCATCCAAACCTATCAAGACTAACAGGGATGATGGCTATAGGGTTAAGTACCTTATGGCCATGGCTAAGCTGAGGAAATTGGAAAACTCTGTGTCTTCCAATCGCCAGAAGGGACTCATGGCTGAGACATGTGACTGGGAGGAATCTGATTCATCATCTGATGAAGAAGATAATCAGTGTCTGATGGCCAACTCTGATGTTCCATCAACAAGCAGTTTCAAACAGGACATGGCTGAAGCTGAAGCCTTCAGCAGCTTGGAGAACTGGAATCCTACAATGATGTATAAGGTACAAAATTTTATGGCTTACAGTTCTGAAGAAAAAGTTAAAATGTTTGAATATATGCTTGTTGATCTGAAAGCTGCTGTTGAGAAGCATGATGCTTTATTATCTGAAATTTCTAAGCTTAAAGCTGATCTTAAAACTAAAACCAGTAAACTGGACAGTTTCTATAAGTTGGAAACTGAGCTTGATGAATTAAAACACATCAACTCCATTTTACTGGAAGAAAAGAGAGAAACAGATATAAAGCATGCTAAGCTTCAAAAGATAGTTGACTCTTGGTGCCAATCTGCACAAAAAGTCAGCCATTGTATCAGTCAACAGATCCCTGCTCAAATCCAAGCCTATCTTGGAGGGGATCTTGACACAGCAGCTTCCATCGTTGAAATAAGTAATTTGAAAGAAGACTTGTCCACTCTTGGTGAACTTCCAAATACATTCATCCAAAATGTGAATGGTAAACTTATTTCAACAAACAGGTTTGTCAGGCCTCAAAATACTGACAGCTTGTGTGAACTCAGCTCAAAAGCTGATGTTGGAGTCTGTTCTCCAAAACAGCCTGCTAAGTGCTCTGCTAGCTCACACAAGCAGAAGAAAGGAAAACATGCTCAAACTAAAGCTGTGGATGCTAAGCCTGTTGACAAAACAGGTTCAGAGTCCAAAGCTGTTGGTAAAAAGCATGTTAATCCTTTTGATGCTAAACATTTTGAAAATAAGTTTTCAAAAAGTAAGCAGCCTGTTTTCAACAAGGGTAAGTCTCAGGTTGAAAACAAAACTGCTGTGATTTCAAATAAGTTTTCAAATCATGGTGGTAAGTTGGTTTTAAATGAAAATAAGTTTTTCAAAACCAAACACAGTGAGTATGCTGATAGGCAGCATAAATCACAACTCAGTAGGGGCAAAGGCAAAGCCATTGCTCAAACTGAGACAACTGGGAATAAGTTTCCCAAACCTGTGGAAGCTCAAAGGCCAATCAAGCTTCCTGTCTTTGACATCTGTCCTCCCAAAAAGAGGAAAGAAGAGACAGTCAAAGCTGTGGCCTATGAACTTACCACACAAGCTGTTGATTCTGCAAAAATTGCTAAACCTGCTGAAAGAATCAACAAAAACAATTCAGAATGTGTTTCTGAAGGACCTTCTTCCAAAAGCACCAAAAAGAGAAAATGTTATAAGTGTGGGAAGAAGACACATCTGGCCAAGGACTGTCCTGAATCTGAGGACATGAGGCCTGTTGGCTCTGCTGTTTCCCTCACAGCTGTTACAAGCAGTGGTGGAAATGACATAGTCACTGAGGATGGTATTCAAACTGATACCATTCAAATAGGGAATATTAGTGTGGACATTCAAAATCCATCAACAAGTGTTGATGAAGTAGGAGAACTCATCTGTGTGATGAGTTCCCCTAAAAATAACTAATAATTCTCTTCTCACTCTGCAGGAAAAACAACCTTCCCAGGTTTGGTACTTGGACAGTGGCTGCTCAGGGCACATGACAGGTTGTAAAGAACTGCTGAGTGATCTCAGGCCTGAAAAAGGGCCAAAAGTCACCTTTGGTGACAATGTACAGGGATCCACTGAGGGATATGGAACTCTTAAAGCTGGTGCTGCAGTGTTCAAAAGGGTAGCCTATGTGGTTGGGCTAAAACATAACCTTGTTAGCATAAGTCAACTGTGTGATGCTGGCTACAAGGTTAACTTTGATGAGCACCTGGGTTACATATTGGATTCCCAAGGCAAAGTTGTGCTGTGTGCTCAACGAAAGAAAGGTGTATATGTTGTGGATATGCATTCTGCTGATCCCACAACTGAAACCTGTTTTCTCACAAGAACCAATGCTGATCTAAACTGGTTATGGCATAGAAGACTGTCACACCTGAACTTCAAGAACATCAATAAACTCTGTAAGAAAGAGTTGGTGACAGGTTTGCCTTCTATTACTTTTGCCAAAGATAGATTATGCACAGCTTGTGAGAAAGGCAAGCAGAGAAAAACATCTTTTAAATCCAAACACAATTTCTCTATTGATACTCCACTCTTCTTAATCCATATGGACTTGTTTGGACCTATTAATGTCCCAAGTCTAGGAGGAAGAAGATACACTCTTGTAATGGTTGATGAGTTCTCCAGGTACACATGGGTGATCTTTTTGAAGAACAAAGGAGAGGCTGCTAGAGAAATTATTGGATTTGTTAAAAAGATGGAAATGCTGAACTCTGCCCAAGTAAAGCAGCTTAGAAGTGATCATGGTACTGAATTCCGAAACAGTACTCTTGAAGACTTCTGTGAAGAGAAAGGTATCAATCAAAACTTTTCAGCAGTAAGAACTCCTCAACAAAATGGAGTTGCTGAAAGGAGAAACCGAACTCTCATTGAAGCTGCCAGAACCATGCTGTGTGCATCAGGTTTGCCTTCATCATTTTGGGCTGAAGCTGTCAACACTGCCTGCTTCACTCAAAACAGATCCTTAGTGGTGAAAAGGTTCAACAAGACCCCCTATGAGCTGCTCAAAGGGAGAAAGCCAAATGTCAGCTATTTCCATGTGTTTGGATGTCCCTGTTTCATTCTGAATCAAAGGGACCAGCTGTAAAAATTTGAACCTAAAGCTGATGAAGGAGTGTTTGTTGGTTACTCTTCTATCTCCAAAGCCTACAGAGTATACAACAACAAAAGAAAGGTGATAGATGAATCTATCAATGTCACCTTTGAAGAGTCCAAGAATGCCTCCACCAAAGCTGTTCCTGAATCAGTTTCAGGAGACCTCAACTTTGATGATCTGATGCATTCAATCAATGAAGAGGACTCAAAAGCTTCCACTACACCCAGTGTGGAACCTGCTAATCATGATGGACATGATGATGATTATGTCAATACACCCTGTGTGAATAAATGTACTGACTTAATTACAACTGCATGTCCAGAACCTATCAATGCTGATTTCCCCAGTTCCTCTGCTGATATGTTCAACAGTGGTCAGACATGTTCAACAAGTGAACAGGCTCAAGTCAACAGTGTGTCTGAAAATCTTGAGAGCTGTTCAACAGGACCTGCTGAAGATGTTAACAACTCTGGTAAGTCATCATTGAAAAATGATCCTAAGTGGATCAGGTGTCACCCCAATGATCAAATAATTGGTGACATCAATAAAGGGATACAAACTCGGTGGGACAGCTTAGGGAACTTTTGTATGTTCTCTAGTTTTGTTTCACTGATGGAGCCAAAGAAGGTGGATGAAGCACTAAAAGATGCCAATTGGATCACTGCCATGCAAGAAGAACTCAATCATTTTGAGAGAAACAAAGTATGGAAGCTGGTCCCTGCCCCTAAAGGAAAAACAATAATTGGCACAAAATGGGTTTTCAGGAACAAAATGGATGAGCAAGGTCATGTCATTAGAAATAAGGCAAGACTGGTTGCTCAGGGCTACAGACAGGAGGAAGGCATTGACTATGATGAGACATTTGCTCCTGTGGCCAGGCTAGAAGCAATTCGTTTGTATCTAGCCTACGCTGCTCATAAGAGCATAAAGGTATTTCAAATGGATGTGAAGAGTGCATTTTTGAATGGGAAGCTGCAAGAAGAAGTATATGTCAAGCAGCCTCCAGGTTTTGAAAATGAACAACACCCAGGTTTTGTCTATAAGTTGGACAAAGCTCTCTATGGTCTTAAACAAGCCCCTAGAGCCTGGTATGACACTCTTACTGAATTCCTTATGAGCAATGGGTACTCCAGAGGTAAAGTGGATACCACATTGTTCATAAAGAAGGTGAAGTCTGATATTATGCTTGTTCAAATTTATGTGGATGACATAATATTTGGTTCTACTAATGAGCAACTATGCAAGAATTTTTCATTACTCATGAAATCCAAGTATGAAATGAGTATGATGGGAGAACTAACTTTCTTTTTAGGATTACAGGTTAAACAAACCTCAACTGGAATTTTTATAAATCAAAGAAAGTACACTTTAGATCTTTTGAAAAAGTTTAAATTTGATCAAAGTTCTCCTATTAAAACCCCAATGGCAACCAATGTAAAATTGGATGCTGATGCCAGTGGCAAAGCTGTTTCAGTAACAGCTTACAGAGGCATGATTGGGAGCTTGCTATATTTGACTGCTAGTAGACCTGATATTATGTTTGCCACCTGTTTATGTGCTAGGTTCCAAGCTAATCCAAAGGAATCACATCTTGCAGCTGTTAAAAGAATCTTCAGATACCTGAAGGGTACTCCAGGTTTGGGTCTTTGGTATCCCAAAGACTCAAGCCTTGAACTAACAGGTTATTCAGATTCTGATTTTGCAGGCTGCAGGTTAGACAGGAAAAGCACAACAGGTGGATGTCAACTCCTTGGTGGAAAGTTGATCAGTTGGAGTAGCAAGAAGCAGAACTCAGTGTCCACTTCTACTGCTGAAGCTGAATATATTGCTGCTGGAAGCTGCTGTGGGCAGATTCTGTGGATGCAGCATCAGCTTGAAGACTATGGGCTTGTGTATAGGAAAACTCCTATTCTGTGTTGATAACACAAGTGCCATAGCCATCTCCAACAATCCAGTATTTCACTCAAGAACAAAGCATATTGAAGTTAGACATCACTTCATCAGGGATCACATCCAAAAAGGTAATGTGGAGGTAAGTTTTATTTCCACAAATGAACAGCTTGCAGACATTTTCACCAAACCTCTGGATGAAACAAGGTTTAATTACCTTGTCAGCAAGCTGGGCATGTTAAACAAGAGTGACTAAGTGTCTCTCAACGGTCTAATAATTCGTATGTCTCACACTGCTCAAGTTTCTCTGAACAGCTTAGACAGAACAGGTTATACATGTTCTGTACTTAGTCATTTGTCTGAAAAACTTGAACAGCTTGAACATACAACAGGCTGAACAAAAACAGTTTAACCTGTTTATTCGTCCAGCCTGCTCTGATGGTTCAGTCTTCAACCTGTTCACTTCTTCACACTGTAACCTGTTCTCACAAAGGAGAGCAGGCTGAAGGAACAGTTTGAAGGAAGAACAGCTTGAAGACTGAGAACCTTGTTGACCCTGATCATCACAGGTTTGACCATCAGCGTAGACCAACAGTTTAATTACCTTTCTTCATAATTAAGTTTCTTAAATTATGTTTTATTTAACTTAATTACTGCGGATAATGTATGTTACGTGTGTTAGTGATCAAAAAGGTCAAGTGGTCTGACAATGTTTCTGACATGGACAACCGTTCCGTTTTCCGTTAACAAACATTTCAAATCAAACCGCCCAAATCTTTTCTCTCTCATACACACGACCATTCAAAATCCTATAAATACCAACATACTGTTTCATCTTCGTCTTCCTCATCATTCCCAGAAATTCTCAAAAACCCTAAAATCGACTAAGTGTCTTTTGCTTCCTCAAACCTTCAAATTTCCCAAATGGCTCACAGACCCAATCCCTTTCTGCCAGTTTTCGTTGGTGAGGATGTTGTTAAACATCCTTCTGTCACCACGATGCTGACCCTGAAACCCACCAACTACATAGCAAACCTCACAATCCCCAAAAACTATGTGGGGAAGGGTTACGATCAAATGGTGGAATTTCTGCAAGTTCATCCGTTGAACTATGCCCTGACTGCATCTCCTGGTGTCCTGTACCAGGAGATGGTATACGAGTTCTGGTATACCTGCTCCTACAATCCAAACACTAAGGTTATCAGAGGTACTATTCTCAATGGGACTCAAACCATTGAGATTACAGTCGATCTTTTGAGGGAAGTTCTTCATCTTCCAGTGGCTGAGAATTATGATCTCCCTCAGCCTGAAAATGAGCAAATGGGCAATCTGCTACGCTTCTGTGGTGTGGCAGAACCCAAGGTTGGAGCTACTTTGTACAGGAAGGAGTTATCACCTACTTACAACTTCTTATTTGCCTCTGTGGCAATGTCGTTCAGCAGCAAGGTTGGTTCCTTTGACCAACTTAGTAGAGATGAAGTGCCGATAGTCCTTCAGCTGGTGGATGGGACTACACTTGACATGGCCAAATGGATCTTCTTGAACATGAGAAACCTGGTACAACAAGAGACAAGACCAGCAGCTGTCAGATATCCCAGGTTCCTGAGTCTCATCTTCTGCCATGTCTGTGGTGAGCATCTATATCACTCTCAACCTCTACTTAAAACTGCTGCATTCCCTGTGATAGGGAATAGGGTGTTTCATACTCCTGTACTGGAAAATGAGCCTCCTCTCTCAACACCAATGAGGAGGCTGTTGGGTTTAGTGGAAGGACCCTCTGCTGTGAGGGTGGATCCAGTCACTGCTGCTCCCGGTGGAAAATCCAAAGCCAGGTCTAAGTTGGTAAAAAGGACCTTGGCAGCTGAAGCTGGGCCTGCTAAAAAGAAGGCCAAAACAGCTCAGGCTGAGTCTGCTCCCTTAGCCTCTGTGGCTGAGGAGGAGCAGATTCCTCACCCTGGCTCATTTGTTGAGCCTGAAGCCTTTGTGGCTGGTGCCTCTGTGGCACAAGAGACTATGGAACAGTCCAGCCCCACTGTTCCTGACCCAGTCTCCCATCCAGTCCAAACAGATCCCCTCTCCTCTCCACAATCACCCACTTCATCCATGCGTTATCAAAGAAAATCCTTAGCCAAAAAGAAACTAGCCCAGAAAACAGTCTCCTCTGTTCCCTCTCAACAGGGTTCAGTTGTAAAAGAAGCAACCCAAGCTGCCTCTCCTATTTTGGGAGAAGGTTCAGCTCATTTGGAGCCTGCTTCACTCCAGCCTGAGTCACCCTTGAGTCAGCCTAGACCCTCTGGTTCCTCCCAACAGGAACCAGTTGTACAAATGGAGATACCCACATCAACTGTCCCAGCCTCCCAACAGGCTGCGGATATTGAAAGACAGGAGCCCTCTCCGCTCCACACTGAGTCCACACTGTCCCCCACTCATATCTCCTTACACCCTGAGTCTGCACGAGGTGCCCACGCTGCTGATATAGACCAATCAGCAGCTCAACCTCAAACTTCTGTTCCCCATGATTCAGCTGTTCAACACCAAACAGCTGCTGAGGGACCAACAACACAAGCTGATGAACCTCAGGGATCATACCATCCCTCTGGTGAGGCTGCTCCCTCAATGCAAATTCCATCAGCAGGTTTCACCACTGCTGATGTTGAAATGCATATCCCATCTCCCAATGATGAGGTGCCTTTAGACCAAGGCACTGCAGAGGGAACCACCACTGGTCTTCATGAGGGTGCTGCAACACAAGCAGCATCTGAGAGGCCCCAAACATCATCTCCTTCTCCTATTGATGCAGCTACAGCCGCTGCTGAAGGACCCCTTGATCCCTCTAACCTGGGCCACCTTACTTTTGCTCAGGCTATGGAACTATTGTCCAAAGCTTCTCTTCCTTCTCCCTCTCATCCTCAAACATCACCCTCATCATCCTCTTCTCCATCTACTCACTCCAAACAGTCCACCCATACACCACCATCTCCCAAAGACCTGCCTTTGAAGGATCAGCTTTCATTGCTGACCAACAAAGTTGGTTCTTTGGAACATACCATGCACTCCCTACCATCCATCATCTCAGACTCTGTGTCTGAGCAGCTCAAAGGATTCTTTGATACGTTTAAAAAATCCTTCCCAGTTACTCCACAAGCTGACCACTCTCCACAGCTGCTTGCACTCACTGCACAGCTGCAAAATGTAACCAACTCTCTTTCCTCTATCCTCTCCTCACAACAGGACTCTGTGTCCTTTATGACAGATATTTCTCAACAGCTGTCCTCTCTCCTCACTTCTTGTAATACTACCATTCCTTCCACATTGGCCAGCCTGAACACTCTTATAGGTTCTCTATCAAATTCTGTGTCATCAAACCTTGCTGATGTGCAAGATTCTCTTGAACTTCATCTTGCACAGCTCCAAAATTTGTTGTTCACAGCTTCTGATAGAGACAACATTGTTAAGCTGACCACTTTTGCTGATTCCCATTCTTCTTCTCTTCAAAACTGTCTTTCCCAGCTTGGTGAGGTGAAGGACAACTTGGCTTACTTAGTGCACAGCCTTGTTGGTCCTAAACCTCCCAAACCTGCTGGTAAGCCTGCTGACTTTGTGTCTTCAGGCAGACCAGGGGTTGAAGTCGCTGCATCATCTCCTTCAAAGGGGGAGAAATCATCTGCCTCGAAGACTAAGTCTAAGGGGGAGAAGATTCCTTCTCCTAAGGAGATACCAGTGTCTGCAACCCAAACTGATCAACCAGCAGAAACAGGTGCAGCTGAAGGTGCTTCCCAAGCTGCTATGCCTACTCAGGCTGGCTCTCCAAACCCTGCTCAGTCTAAGGGGGAGGAAGTCATTCCTGAGGACAGGCCTAGCAGCAAAAAGAGGCACCTTATTCTTTCAGAGGAAGAACAAGAAGAAGAAGAAAGTATTCCTGAAGCTGCTGTCCCTAAAGCAGCAGCTAAAGGAAAAGAAAAGGCAGCGGTGGATCCTACTGAGCAGAAACAGGCAGAAACTCAGTTTCACAAAGCCAGAGCCAAAGAGATGGGCCTCCCTATGCACA
>JAANYP010006651.1:0-34138 GCA_020465985.1 Centrapalus pauciflorus
GCTGCTTGGACTGTTGGTTCTGGAACTCCCTGATTCTCCCCCTTTTTGGAAGCATTGGTTTGGTCAGAAGGACCTACAACCTTTGCTACATGGGTTTGAATCATCTGCTCTAGTTTGATTAGCTTATTTCCACAAAGAGTAAACCCTTTGTGTAGATTAGCCAGCCTCTGATTTTGAGCAGCTTCTGCCTGTTTGAGTGCAAGAATTTGTGCCCCCTGTGCAGCAATGATGGACATTTGGTATTCCAACATTGTTACAACAGGTTTCAGCTTAGGATCCGTTAATAGCATCAGTTGCAGACTAGTCTCAAGATCAGAAAACACCAGAGGTGTTTGTGGTCTATCACTGACATTGATTCCAGAAGTAAGAACTTCAGGGCCCCTCTGTTCTTGGTACTGGGGACTTCCAGCTTGTGTTTGCACACTTGCTGTTGCCATGGGTGTGGTCTTAGAGATGTTGGCCCTGTCCTGTGCCTCTTGTGCAGAGACATCAGTAGTGCCAGCCACAGAACCCATATGAACAGTCTCAGAAGAGATGTTCACCTCCTGATTGAGGTTGGGAGTGTCCTCAATTGGTTCCCTTTGGATATTCTGTGCAGAAGGATCCTCCTGCATAGGGATATATGGCTCTTGTCTAAGGGAGGAGGAGGAAGGAGCTCCTCGTCCCCTTTTCCTTTTATATAAGTATTGTAGTGGGCGTGTGGGCTGTACAAAAGGATCAGTGGGAATATCTGTATCATGAGGAGTGGGTTGGGGTCCTGGGGTTGAAGCAGTAATGTTAGGCTGTGTCTGCTCAGGCCCCTCTCCTCTGTTTCTTATGATGATGTTCATCATTGCAGAGGGCAATGGAGCATCAATGCTAACAAAATTGGCACTTGGCTTTATCAGCCTTTTGATTGAAGATAGTGAGTGCCTATGGGAAACATATATCCTCTTATGTAAATTTGAAGCAGTGCAGGTGTGTGCAATTATTTTTGCCAAAAATCGAGGATACATCAAAAATTTCCCATGCTTCAAGGAATGATGCCTTAACATTCCTTGAAAGATCATATTTGAAAAATTGAACTGTTGGCCAGTAGAAAAGCACACTAAGGCAGTGGCAATATTTGAAGAAAATTCGGACCAACCAGTTCTTGTGGGCCTTAAACATTGCTGAATAATATGCACAAGGTATTTCCATTTAGGAGAAAAGTGTGCTTTCAAGAAAGTAAAAGAATCAGCAGGGCCCCTATATCCGATATTTTGAAGACCAAAGTGTAAAGCAGTAAGAGATAGGTCTTTTATACCTGTGGCATCTTGAAGATGCAGATGATGTCTGATGGACTCCTCGGTGATATTGATGGTAGTACCATCGATTTTGGAAGTCAGGGTAGGCACTCCATTGATGGTTTGAACATAGGCATGATTCCAGAATTGCTCAATATGAGATATGTATATAGTGGGGTTGATATTGAGGGCATAGTGGATATGGGAGTGCCTGAGGAAGTCCATCATCTCATGGAACCGTTCAAGGTCAGTGTGTTTCAGGGTGTATGGGAGGCAGTTGTGTTCTTTTACGAACTCCATTGATCAAGAAACGACGGCTTAGGGTTTAGGGTTTGAAGAGAATGTGTGTATCGTTCAGAGAGAAAGCAGAAGGCCGTGGAAGAAGAATATGTAACTGGTAGTTACAACTGAACGAAACTGGGACCTTTAAAGGTTTCGAAAAGGTTAGGTCCCGCGCACACATTTGGGAAGTTACCTAAATACCCTGCACACTTTGACAGATCAAGTGAAAATAACTAGCAGTCCGAGAAAATGAACTAGCAGCATGAGAAAAGACTCATGCTGTTAGTGTAAAATTGTGCAGATTTTCAATGGAACAGTGTCTCCCCCTTAAATTAGCATATTGAGTTGATAATAATAAAAATCAATTAATCCATGTTTACCATACCAATGTTTGATATTAGGAAAGTGAACCTTCCTACATCAAAAGGTTTTGTAAATAGATCAGCTAGCTGATCATCAGTATGTATTTTGGTAACTTGGATTAACTTCTTTTCATTACAATCTCTGATGAAGTGAAATCTGATTTCTATATGCTTTGTTTTTGGGAATTTCACTGGGTTTTGCACAATGCTAATGGCACTTGAATTGTCAATATAAATAGGAGTGGATAAGAAATTCATACCATAGTCTCTTAGCTGATTTTGAATCCACATTACCTGGGAGCAGCAGCTTGCAGCTGCTACGTATTCTGCTTCAGTGGATGATGTGGAGACAGTTGTTTGCTTTTTGCATTGCCAAGAGACCAGTCTTGCTACTAAGTATTGACATCCACCAGTTGTGGATTTTCTGTCAATGTTGCAACCACC
Organism: Centrapalus pauciflorus; assembly: GCA_020465985.1. Lineage (NCBI taxonomy): Eukaryota > Viridiplantae > Streptophyta > Magnoliopsida > Asterales > Asteraceae > Centrapalus > Centrapalus pauciflorus. Next base: position 2,354 of record JAANYP010006651.1, read on the forward strand.
ATAGTCACTGTCATAATATGCAGTTAGTTCAAAAGGAGAGTCTTTGGGATACCAGAGGCCTAAATGTGGTTGGCCTTTAAGGTATCTGAAAATTCTCTTAACAGCAACCAAGTGAGAATCCTTTGGTGAACATTGAAACCTGGCACACACACAGACAGCAAACATTATATCAGGTCTAGAAGATGTTAGATACATGAGAGATCCTATAAGGGATCTGTATAGATGAATGTCCACATCTATGCCGTCTTTGTCTGTATGAAGCTGTTTATGAGGATCCATTGGAGTGCTTGCAACCTTTGTGTCTTGATAGCCAAACTTTTCCAGTATGTCTTTGACATACTTTGATTGACTTATGAATAGACCAGTAGGCTTCTTTTTGGCCTGCAGCCCTAGAAAGAATGTGAGTTCCCCCATTGAACTCATTTGAAACTTTTTGTGCATTAGGGCCTCAAAATCTTTGCACAACTTATCATTAGTTGAGCCAAAAATGATGTCATCAACATAGATCTGGACAAGAAGAATCTCAGCTTTGATGGATTTAGTGAAAAGTGTTTTGTCCAGAGTGCCTCTCTTGAATCCATTCTGTAGAAGATATGATGACAGTGTGTCATACCATGCTCTGGGGGCTTGGTGAAGACCATAGAGAGCTTTGTCTAGCTTGTACACCCTGTCTGGATACTTGTAGTCTTCAAAAACAGGAGGTTGACACACATACACTTCCTCTTCAATTGTCCCATACAAGAAAGCAGACTTAACATCCATTTGATACACTTTAAAGCCTTTGAAACTTGCATATGCTAGAAATAGTCTGATGGCTTCAATTCTTGCTACTGGAGCAAAGACATCATCATAATCTATTCCTTCTTCTTGAGTGTACCCTTTTGCTACTAGTCTTGCTTTGTTCTTGATGACTATCCCTCTCTCATCCTTCTTGTTTCTGAACACCCACCTTGTACCTATTGCTCTCTTACCTTTAGGAAGATCCACCAGAGTCCATACATTCTGAATTTTAAACTGTTAAAGCTCTTCTTGCATAGCTTCAATCCAGGATGAATCTTTTAGTGCTTCTGATGCCTTTTTGGGTTCTAGTTGAGACATGAAACAGGCATGTTCAAAAGCAGCTAGGCTGAATTCTGGAACTGCTTGTTCAGCAACAGCAGTCTAATTGTGGACCATCTTCCTTGTTTGAACAGGAGTGCTTGGATCACCCAGTATTTGATTGAGAGGGTGATACTTATGAACTCTTAGTGTGGGCTCTCTCTCTGTTTGGAAGGACGTTCCAAGGTTTGTGTCATCTCCATCAGAACCAGTGAATGGTTCAGTTTCTGGAACAGTTTGAGTTTCTAGGCTAACAGCTTGAGAAGCTGTTGGGACTGCTAGCCTAGAAACTGGAGCTGTTTCCTTTTGTGTTTGAGCTGTGCTGTCAGGACTTGGAAATGGTACTTCAGTGTCTGGATTTGCATCATGTTGAGTGCTCAGGACCCCTGGAGGATCACATGACAGAAGTGGTAGAGTGGTGAAGTCATCCCAACTTGTTGAATCTGCAGCAGTCTGAAACTTTGTGCCAACAGCATGGGAAATTGTATTGGCAGCATGAGAATGTGTGTTAGCAGCTTCAACCCTGTATGCATCAGCTTCTGCAGTAAACTCAGCAAAGCTCAGAGAATTTGTTAGAGAATCTAAATCAAATAACCAATCAGGACCAGTGCCTTTGATGTTAGCAGTATTTTCATTAAATTCAACATTGGCACTTTCTTCAATTGTTTTAGACACTCTGTTTATAGGCTTTGCTTTGAATTGAGTATCCTACAAAAAATCCTTCTTCAGCCTTACTCTCAAACTTCCCTAAGTGAGTCTTAGTGTGAAGAATAGTACATGGGCATCCAAAAGGCTTGAAGAAAGCTATTAGGGGACTTCTGTTGTGGAATAGCTCATAGGGAGTTTTTCCTTGTGATTGAACTACTTGAACCCTATTTAGAACATAACAGGCTGTATTAACAGCTTCTGCCCAGAAAGTCATAGGCAGATTGGAATCAGCTAACATTGTTCTAGCAGCCTCAATTAATGTTCTATTCTTTCTTTCAGCTACACCATTTTGCTGTGGTGTTCTTGGTGCACTATATTGTTTAGCAATACCTTTGGACTCACAGAAACTGTTTAGAATTTGATTTTTAAATTCAGTTCCATTGTCTGATCTTATCACCTTAACTTTGGAATTGGATTGGTTTTCTATCTTAAGGATAAAAGATTTAACTAGCTCAGCAGTTTCATCTTTGGACCTAAGAAAGTAAACCCAAGTAAATCTGGTGAAATCATCAACAATGACTAAACAGTATGCCCTTTTATTCAAACTCAAAACAGATGTTGGACCAAATAGATCCATATGTAACAGCTGAAGAACAGATGAGATTGAATTTACTTCTTTGGCCTTATGAGAAGTTTTATGTTGCTTACCTTTAAGGCATGCTACACAATGATCATCACAAATGAACTCCTTTTGTGGTAAACCTCTTACCAGATTTCTTTTTAACCAAATCATTCATGGACTTGAAGTTCATGTGACACATCCTTCTATGCCAAAGAGCAGACTCATTTGATGATGCTTTGGATATTAAACAGCTTAAAGTATTTGATTTAGTCAAAAGAGCTGTGTCTAGGCAGTAAACATTGTCCTTTCTTGGTGTTCTTAGTAAAACAAGATTTTCAGGAATTTTGAAATCCTTTGAAAGAACAATGCACTCAGAATCTGTGAACAGAACAATGTTTTGTTTGTCACAGATTTGAGAGACACTCAATAAATTGTACTTAAGTTGTTCAACATACAAAACATCATGGAATGTCATGTTGCCTGCATTTACAGTACCTTTACCTGTAACCTTACCTCCTTCTGAGTTGCCTCCAAACGCAACAAAACCTCCATCAAATCCTTTGAAATTCGACAAGCATTCAGAATTGCCTGTCATGTGCCTAGAGCATCCACTGTCCAGATGCCATCTTGTCCTATGAGGAGACCTGTGGTTGCCCTGCACAAATAACAACTTAGTTAGTAGTGGAGTAAACCCAAACCAAATTGGTTTTGGGTTGGCCTTGTACATTGACATAACTAAAAACTGTTTTTGATTTCTTGTATTTTGTGAGATCTACTGATGGAGTCTTTGGAGAGTATTTAGTGATAATATGAGGTATCCAGTTATTTTGATCATCTTTTCTTCTGACAGTCTCAGATGATTCACTAGCAGCTCCAGTTTGGTGCCCAGCAGCTTGAGCTGTGTTTGTAGTGCTAACAGTTTCAGTTTTTGCACTAACAGCATCAGACTTTGACTTAGCAGTCTGATCTTTTGCATTAGCAGTTTGAGCAACAGATTTGTCCTTGACACACCATATTTGTTTAAAACTTGATTTAGGCTTTGCCAAAACTTGTTTTTGATGTGTGGACTGTTTTTTATTAACTTTTGAGAGTCTGTGATCAACTGTTCTCTTTGGAGCTGCTGTGGAAGGTTTCACTTTTGAGTGCTTTGCCTGTTTAGGATTTGATTTTGTGTGATGTACAGTCTGTTTTGCAACAGCTGGTTTGTAAAAACAATCCTTGGCTAAGTGATTCCTCCTTCCACAGTGAAAGCATCTTTTGACAGTTTGAATTGGAACACCAGACTTTTCTGTCAATTTCTGGTTCCTGTTTCTCTGGTTTCCTCTTACCTGCTGTTGTTTAGGAAACTTTTGAACACCATGCTTTTGGCATGTGCAGATAGAAACAGTTTTACCTTTTTTAGTTCCTTTTGATGAAGATGCAGTGTTACAGTTAGAATGTACAGGAACTTGTGGAGTAGCATTGCATTCACTCATCTTCTCTTTTCCTTTCTTACTGGGAACTTTGACTTCTATGGGTGCACTCTTTGTGTCACAGTCTCTATTTTGACTCTTATCTTCCTTTGGTTCAGGACTGCTGTCAAGGATAGGATCTACAATAGTCATAGACTCATCTAGTGGTTCATTGACAAGTCTATCAGCAACTTCACTCATTGGATGAATGTACTTGTTATTATATGGAGGTGGAGTAGCTCTGTATCCTATTCCTTCTTTGGGATTGACCTGAGATTTGACTCTATCTTTGAATTGAACTTCCATTAGGTGTTCTAGCTTTTGATTTGCTAACTTGAAGTTACCTAAATCTATGTTAACAGATTTCAGTTTCTCATTAGCCTCTAACACCTTCTGTTCAGTTTCTTCTACCTTTTTATTCAAAGATTCTATTTTCTTATTGAGTTCCTTTTTCTCCCATTCATGATAGTTTCTATCATACCCCATTTGAAGCTCATTATCCTTATAGTCATTGATCTGTTTTTCCAGATCTTCTATGGCTTGCATATATTCATATCTCCTTTCTTCCATCTTAGCTAGAGTTTTGCACATGCTCTCATTATGATCTCTGTACTTTTTAACCATATTTTTGCATGATTGAGAGCAGAGTTTAGAATTTACCTCAGATGGTAGTTCAGTTGAGGAGACATTTGAGGTTTCTGCCATCAGTGCTTGATTTTGGAATTCTTCCTCTGTCTGATCACTCCAGTCAAACACATTGTCTTCTTGAGAGACAAGTGCTGTTGATGAGGAAGCTTGGATGGGCTGTGAAGTCCTTGATGGTTGTTGACCTTGAGATCTACATTCTCTGGCAAATTGACCAAGCTTATGGCATTTATAGCATTCCACTTTTGATTTATCAAAAGATGGTTTGACATCTGTTTTGGCTTGAAAGTTGGTCCTTCTAGTTCTTTTCAGGAATCTTTTGGCTCTCATGGTCAGCATTGCATGTTGCCACTTTAAATCCATCTCTTCAAGATCATCAGGATGGATTTGTTCCAAGTCTTCAACATTTAGAGCAAATAATCCATCATTGGCAACAAAAGCTTCATAATGAGTTTCAGTAGAATTGCCATCACCACCTGAAAAAGAATCACAGTTATTAGATTTTTCAGAGGACAAAAGAGCAGTGTTGTGATTATAAGAAAAGGATTTCTTTTTAGCATCAATTTCAGTCTCAAACACTCTTAGACTGTTGTATAGATCATCCAATTCTATCTCATTAAGTGTGTCTTTTGTTCTCCACTGTGCAGCATAGACTGTCCATTCTTCTCCAAGAGATCTGAGAAACTTTCTGTTGACCTCATCTTGATCCAGATTGACCCTTGCACTTTCCAGTTCACTTATCAGTTTGTTGAACCTGTCAAAGATTTGAGTGAGGTTTTCATTCTTGCCACCAGAAAAGTTTTCATACTGCTGTTTCAAGAGGTCCTTTTGATTTCTCTTGGTACTTGCATTACCAGCAAACCTCTTCTCTAAGGCATTCCAAAGAGAGTGAGCAGTATAAAACTTTTTAAACTGATGTTGATAAGCATTAGGAATGGCTATTTGTAATAATGTGAGTGCTTTCACTTCATTCATTCTAGCCTTCCTTTCAAGTTCAGTTTTTGGAGGAGTTTTTACTGGTTTTCCCTCAGCATCAAGTTCTGGATCAACTGCAGGAGGAAATTCAACAGCTTCCCATATGGCATAATCAATGAATTGAATATGCTGTTGAATCCTGAGTTTCCACATCTCAAACTCAGTGGGCTTGAGCATAGGCACTTTGAGTCCTTGCCCAGATCCACTGCTGCTATTTTCAAATTCCATTGAAAAAGATTAAAAATTTGAAAGAAAGTTTTCGACTTTGAAAAACAAAGAACGACCTGTGGCTCTGATACCACTTGTCAGGATCTAAAACTTATGAAAATTATGAATAACCAAGATTAACTGATTTGAATTTATCAGAGTATAAATCAATAATCTTGCTTTGAATCAAAGTTTAATTAAGAAGTTTGCGGAATAACACTTAATTATTTTGACAAAAACTTTCAGAATCAATAATAGCATAAAACATAAGAAGTAATCAAGACTGTTTGTATTGCTGAATTCACTGATTACAATCACCTCTAATCTGTTTTGATTAGACGAAGAACACAAACTGTTCTTAGGGTTTTACAACCTTAGAGGCTTAAGAAAACTTGAACAATAAAGCAATTACAGACTCAAAATATGCAGAAAACTCTTATTCTATGCGTATATCTTCTATACAATCTTCTGTCTATTTATATTGCTTTATGGACGTGTTTCCTTGAAGGACTATGACTTCTCTGATAGTAGATATGCTGGAATCTTCTTGTAGATATCTTCCCTGAAAATCAGCACATTCTGTTTATGAAACTGTTGAGCAGCTTGAATGACTTGGCAGCATGAACTGAGCAGCTTGAGTTATTTTGCTCTGGCAGCTTGAACTTTTAAACTGGCAGCTCGAGTTTCTTCAACTAGCAGCATGAACTTTGTACTTACACAGAAATTCTACTAACAGTCTGAGAAGTCTAAACTAACAGCTTGAGTATACTTAAACTATTTCCCAACAATCTCCCCCTAACTTAAAATCTTTATACAAGACTTTAAGTTCTATACAAATAAGGAAATGAAAAAGTAAACTGTTATTTACAAACCAAGGCTTTCAAAAACTTACAACTGTGCAAGCTTCTGATCTATAGCCTTCAAAAATTCTCTCTTCATCTCTTCTTTATCACAAGATATCCTAACTGATTTTATTTGTAGCAGCATATCTTTTGAAAAATTATAAAACTCGAGATTGAAGAAAATACCAAATCCATCTTTGAATTGAATTCTGTAGGTTCTGGATTTGACAAAAATATGTACTTCCTTGATCTGCTTCCCTTTCTTCTCAGCATCTTCCACTTCTTTTCTTGCAAATTCAGCATCAGCAACTGAACTTAGATCTCTGATGAGTTGTTTTACTTGTGGAAGATCAGATCTGTCTTGAGAAACAGACCCTATGTGGTACATCTTTATTAGTTCATCCCTGGTCAGCTTATGGACCATCTGCCAGAATGTATCATACTCCTCTTCTGGTCCAGATTCTCTCCTTATCACAAACTTGACCCTTATATTTCTTTCATCCAGAGACCTGGCAAACCAGTAGTTGATTTCTGTCTTTGTGAAGTCATGTTGATCAATCAACTTTTCTATTTCCATAGCTTTTTGCAAATGGTGCTGAAAGATCACCCTCTTAACAGATGATGGAACAGAAACAGTAGGTTGATCAGTGGGAGCAGGTGCACTGGCAGCTTCAGTTTGGACTGGTTTTGTTGATGGTTGGACTGATTGGGACGGTTGAACTTTTGGTACTGGCTGAACTGCTGAAGAGACTCTTGTTTTCTTTCTTTTCTCTATTTCTTTATCATGTATTTCCTGCAGCCTTTCAGTACTCATGGACTGAGCAATTTTCTTTGGAATGTCTGCTGCAACGGCAAAATTGATCAAGAATCTTCTATTTTCAGCCTTGGTATGCCCAGTTGGCATCTTCCTCTTCCTTTCACCTTGCTTGACCACAAACCCTCTTAGGTAATCTCCTAAGGTTTCATCATCTTGCATTGGGGCATGGGTTTGCTGGTCTAAGGCCTGATCTTGTTCTTCTGCTAACTTTCTGGCAATCTCAGCATCAAAGGGAATCTGGGCTTCTCTGGAAGAAAATTTGTGCTTTGGAGACTCAATGAGAATACCCTTGCCCTTATCTTTTGTAGCAGAAGATGTAGCTTGGGCTGAACTGGATGGAGCTTGAATACCTTCTCTTATAACAACTCCAGTTGCTCTTGTAGAAGCAGCTTGAGTTTCTAGGCTAACAGCTTGAGAAGCTGTTGGGACTGCTAGCCTAGAAGATGGAGTTGTTGATGCTGCTTGGACTGTTGGAGTTGGAGCTGCTTGGACTGGTTGAGGAACTTCCTGATTCTCCCCCTTTTTGGAAGCATTGGTTTGGTCAGAAGGACCTACAACCTTTGCCACATGGGTTTGAATCAACTGCTCTAGTTTGATGAGCTTATTTCCACAAAGAGTAAACCCTTTGTGTAGATTAGCCAGTTTCTGATTGTGCGCAGCTTCTGCCTGTTTGAGTGCATGAATTTGTGCCCCCTGTGCAGCAATGATGGACATTTGGTATTCCAACATTGTTACAACAGGTTTCAGCTTTGGATCCGTTAAGAGCATCAGTTGCAGACTAGTCTCAAGATCAGAAAACACCAGAGGTGTTTGTGGTCTATCACTGACATTAACACCAGAAGTAGAAACCTCTGGGCCCCTCTTTTCTTGGTACTGGGGACTTCCAGCTCGTGTTTGCACACTTGCTGTTGCCATGGGTGTGGTCTTAGAGATGTTGGCCCTGTCCTGTGCCTCTTGTGCAGAGACATCAGTAGTGCCAGCCACAGAACCCATATGAACAGTCTCAGAAGAGATGTTCACCTCCTTATTGAGGTTGGGAGTGTCCTCAATTGGTTCCCTTTGGATATGCTGTGCAGAAGTGTCCTCCTGCACAGGGATATATGGCTCTTGTCTAAGGATGTGTGGGGAGGAGGAGGAAGGACTGCTCCTCGTCCCTTTTTCCATTTATATCAGTCATCATTTAGGTGGCCGATGGGCTGTCCAAAAGGATCGTGGGATATCTGTATCAGAGGGGTGTGGTTGGGGTCCTGGGGTTGAAGCAGTGAAGTAGTTAGGTAGCGTGTGTACTGCCGGCCCCCTCCTACTCGTTTCTTGGATGAGTTCAGCATTGCAGGTGGCAATGGCAGCATCAATGCTGACCAAACATTGGCAGCTTGCTTTTAATCAGCCTTGCTTGAAGAGTAGTCGTGCCTTTGGAAACCTCATATCCTCTTCTGTAATTTAGACAGCCAGTGCAGTGTGCTGTGCAATTATTTGCCAACTCGAGGGGATTACACTCAAACATTTCCATCTCCAGGGCTCAGAGGTGCCTTAACCTTCCTTGAAAGATCCATATTTGCCAAATTGAACCTGATTGGCCAGTCAGACACGCACACTAAGGCAGTGGCATATTTTGAAGAACATTCGGACCACCCAGTTCTTTTGGGGGCTTAAAACTTGCCTGGATAATCAGCACTAGTCATTTCCATTTGGAGACAAAATGTGCTTTCAAGACGTTAAAGATGCAGCAGGACCCCTTTCCGATATTTTGAAGACCAAAGTGTCAGCAGGTTAGAGAATGGTCTTTATACTGGGGCATCTCTTGACATGATGCAATGAAAGTCTGTGATGGACTCTCGGTGTATTATGGTCCGTTACCATCGCTTTTGGACGTCGGTAGGCACTCCTTGTGGTTTTGACATAGGCATATTCCGCCAATTGCTCAATATGCCTAGATATTCTTGTGGGGTCTGTATGAGTGGCATAGTGTATGCGGAGCTGCTGCGGCAGTCCATCATGCCTCCATGGAACGGTCACGGTCAAGTGTGTTCAGGGTTGTATGGGAGGCAGTGTGGTCTTTCGACTCCATGGTCCAGCAACGCGGATTGGGTTTAGGGTTTGACAGAGTGTGTGTCGTTCAGAGAGAAACCGCGGCCGTGGAAGAGACATTGTAACTTCAGTTACACTGCACGCCCTGGTCCTTACAAGGTTTCGAAAGGTTAGGCTCCGCGCCACATTGCACCTGAATTACCTACAATCCCTGCCACACTTTGACGCTCCAGTGAAAATAAACTCGCGTCCGCAGCACAATGAACTGCAGCATGCGCACGCCTCCTGCTGTTAGGTAACTTTTGTGCCGCAGATTTCCTGGCCCAGTTGTTCTCCCCCTTGACCGTCGCTATTGCGGTGATATACTACCCCTCANCATGCTGTTAGTGTAAAATTGTGCAACTTTTCAATGGAACAGTGTCTCCCCCTTAAATTAGCATACTGAGTCGATAATAATAAAAACCAATTAATCCATGTTTACCATACCAATATTTGATATTAGGAAAGTGAACCTTCCCACATCAAAAGGTTTTGTAAATAGATCAGCTAGCTGATCATCTGTATGTATTTTGGTAACTTGGATTAACTTCTTTTCATTACAATCTCTGATGAAGTGAAACCTGATTTCTATATGCTTGGTTTTGGGAATTTCACTGGGTTTTGCACAATGCTAATTGCACTTGAATTGTCAATATAAATAGGAGTGGATAAGAAATTCATACCATAGTCTCTTAGCTGATTTTGAATCCACATTACCTGGGAGCAGCAGCTTGCAGCTGCTACGTATTCTGCTTCAGTGGATGATGCGGAGACAGTTGTTTGCTTTTTGCATTGCCAAGAGACCAGTCTTGCTCCTAAGTATTGACATCCACCAGTTGTGGATTTTCTGTCAATGTTGCATCCACCATAGTCACTGTCAGAATAAGCAGTTAGTTCAAAAGGAGAGTCTTTAAGATACCATAGACCTAAATGTGGTTGGCCTTTAAGATATCTAAAGATTCTCTTAACAGCAACCAAGTGAGAATCCTTTGGAGAGCATTGAAACCTAGCACACACACAGACAGCAAACATAATATCAGGTCTTGAAGATGTTAGATACATGAGAGATCCTATAAGGGATCTGTATAAATGAATATCCACATCTATGCCATCTTTGTCTGTATGGAGCTGTTTATGAGGATCCATTGGAGTGCTTGCAACCTTTGTGTCTTGATAGCCAAACTTTTCCAATATGTCTTTGACATACTTTGATTGACTTATGAATAGACCAGTAGGCTTCTGTTTAACCTGCAGCCCTAGAAAGAATGTGAGTTTCCCCATTGAACTCATTTGAAACTTTTTGTGCATTAGGGCCTCAAATTCTTTGCACAAACTATCATTAGTTGAGCCAAAGATGATGTCATCAACATAGATTTGGACAAGTAGAATCTCAGCTTTGATGGATTTAGTGAAGAGTGTTTTGTCCAGAGTGCCTCTCTTGAATCCATTCTGTAGAAGATATGATGACAGTGTGTCATACCATGCTCTGGGGGCTTGGTGAAGACCATAGAGAATTTTGTCTAGCTTGTACACCCTGTCTGGATACTTGTAGTCTTCAAAACCAGGAGGTTGACACACATATACTTCCTCTTCAATTGTCCCATACAGGAAAGCAGACTTAACATCCATTTGATACACTTTAAATCCTTTGAAACTTGCATATGCTAGAAATAGTCTAATGGCTTCAATTCTTGCTACTAGAGCAAAGACATCATCATAATCTATTCCTTCTTCTTGAGTGTACCCTTGTGCTACTAGTCTTGCTTTGTTCTTGATGACTATCCCTCTCTCATCCTTCTTGTTTCTGAACACCCATCTTGTACCTATTGCTCTTTTTCCTTTAGGAAGATCCACCAGAGTCCATACATTCTGAATTTTGAACTGTAAAAGCTCTTCTTGCATGCTTCAATCCAGGATGAATCTTTTAGTGCTTCTGATGCCTTTTTTGGGTTCTAGTTGAGACATAAAACAGGCATGTTCAAAAGGGCTAGACTGAATTCAGAAACTGCTTGTTCAGCAGCAGCAGTCTCATTGTGAACCATTTTCCTTGTTTGAAAAGGAGTGCTTGGATCACCCAGTATTTGATTGAGAGGGTGATACTTGTGAACTCTTAGTGTGGGCTCTCTCTCTGTTTGAAAAGAAGTTCCAAGGTTTGTATCATCTCCATCAGAACCAGTGAATGGTTCAGTTTCGGGAACAGCTTGAGTTTCTAGGCTAACAGCATGAGAAGCTGTTGGGACTGCTAGCCTAGAAACTAGGACTGTTTCCTTTTGTGATGGAGCTGTGCTGTCAGGACTTGGGAATGGCACGTCAGTGTCTGGATTTGCATTAAGTGGAGCATTCAGGACCCCTGGAGGATCACATGACAGAAGTGGTAGAGTGGTGAAATCATCCCAACTTGTTGAATCTGCAGCAGTCTGAAACTTTATGCCAACAGCATGAGAAATTGTATTGGCAGCATGAGAATTCGTGTTAGCAGCTTCAACCCTGTATGCATCAGCTTCTGCAGTATACTCAACAGAGCTCAGAGAATTTGTTAGTGAATCTAAATCAAACAACCAATCAGGACCAGTGCCTTTGATATTAGCAGTATTTTCATTAAATTCAACATTGGCACTTTCTTCAATTGTTTTAGACACACTGTTGTATACTCTATAGGCTTTGCTTTGAGTTGAGTATCCTACAAAGAATCCTTCTTCAGCTTTACTTTCAAACTTCCCTAAGTGAGTCTTAGTGTGAAGGATAGTACATGGGCATCCAAAAGGCTTGAAGAAAGCTATTAGGGGGCTTCTGTTATGGAATAACTCATAGGGAGTTTTCCCTTGTGATTGAACAACCTGAACCCTATTTAGAACATAACAGGCTGTATTAACAGCTTCTGCCCAGAAAGTCATTGGCAGATTTGAATCAGCTAGCATTGTTCTAGCAGCCTCAATTAATGTTCTGTTCTTTCTTTCAGCTACACCATTTTGCTGTGGTGTTCTTGGTGCACTATATTGTCTAGCAATGCCTTTGGACTCACAAAAACTGTTTAGAATGTGATTTTAAATTCAGTTCCATTGTCTGATCTTATCACCTTAAGTTTGGAATTGGATTGGTTTTCTATCTTAAGGACAAAAGACTTAACTAGCTCAGCAGTTTCATCTTTGGACCTAAGAAAGTATACCCAAGTAAATCTGGTGAAATCATCAACAATGACTAAACAGTATGCCCTTTTATTCAAACTCAAAACAGATGTTGGACCAAATAGATCCATATGTAGCAACTGAAGAACAGATGAAATTGAATTTACTTCTTTGGTCTTATGAGAAGTTTTGTGTTGCTTACCTTTAAGACATGCTACACAATGATCATCACAAATGAACTCCTTTGTGGTAATCCTCTTACCAGATTCTTTTTAACTAAAGCATTCATGGACTTGAAGTTCATGTGACACATCCTTCTATGCCAAAGAGCAGACTCATTTGATGATGCTCTGGATATTAAACAGCTTAGAGTATTTGACTTAGGTAAAAGATCTGTGTCCAGGCAGTAAACATTGTCCTTTCTTGGTGTTCTAAGTAAAACAAGATTTTCAGGAACTTTGAAATCCTTTGAAAGAACAATGCACTCAGAATCTGTGAACAGAACAATGTTTTGTTTGTCACAGATTTGAGAGACACTCAATAAATTGTACTTAAGCTGTTCAACATACAGAACATCATGGAATGTCATGTTGCCTGCATTAACAGTACCTTTACCTGTAACCTTACCTCCCTTTTAGTTGCCTCCAAATGCAACAAAACCTCCATCAAAACCTTTGAAATTTGACAAGCATTCAGAATTGCCTGTCATGTGCCTAGAGCATCCACTGTCCAGATGCCATCTTGATCTATGAGGAGACCTGTGGTTGCCCTGCACAAATAACAGCTTAGTTAGTAGTGGAGTAAACCCAAACCAAATTGGTTTTGGGTTGGCCTTGTACATTGACATAACTAAAAATTGTCTTTGACTTCTTATATTTAGTGAGATCAACTGATGGAGTCTTTGGAGAGTATTTAGTGATAATATGAGGTATCCAACTATTTTGATCATCTTTTCTTCTGACAGTCTCAGATAATTCACTAGCAGCTCCAGATTGATGCCCAGCAGCTTGAGCTGTGTTTGTAGTGCTAACAGTTTCAGTTTTTGCACTAACAGCATTAGATTTTGACTTAGCAGTCTGATCTTTTGCATTAGCAGTTTGAGCAACAGATTTGTCCTTGACACACCACATTTGTTTAAAACTTGATTTAGGCTTTGCCAAAACTTGTTTTTGATGTGTGGACGGTTTTTTATTTACTTTTGAGAATCTGTGATCAAATGTTTTCTTTGGAGCTGCTGTGGAAGGTTTCACTTTTGAGTGCTTTTCCTGATTAGGATTTGATTTTGTGTGATGCACAGTCTGTTTTGCAACAGCTGGTTTGTAAAAACAATCCTTGGCTAAGTGATTCTTCCTTCCACAGTGAAAGCATCTTTTGACAGTTTGAATTGGAACACCAGACTTTTCTGTCAATTTCTGGTTCTTGTTTCTCTGGTTTCCTCATACCTGCTGTTGTTTAGGAAACTTTTGAACACCATGCTTTTGGCATGTGCAGATAGAAACAGTTTTACCTCTTTTAGTTCCTTTTGATGAAGATGCAGTGTTACAGTTAGAATGTACAGAAACTTGTGGAGTAGCATTGCATACACTCATCTTCTCTTTCCTTTCTTACTGGGAACTTGGACTTCTATGGGTGCACTCTTTGTGTCACAGTCTCTATTTTGACTCTTATCTTCTTTTAATTCAGGACTGTTATCAAGGATAGGATCTACAATAGTCATAGACTCATCTAGTGGTTCATTGACAAGTCTATCAGCAACCTCACTCATTGGATGAAGGTACTTGTTATTGTATGGAGGTGGAGTAGCTTTATATCCTATTCCTTCTTTGGGATTGACCTGAGATTTCACTCTATCTTTGAATTGAACTTCCATTAGGTGTTCTAGCTTTTGATTTGCTAACTTGAAGTTTCCTAGATCTATGTTAACAGATTCTAGCTTCTTATTAGCCTCAAACACCTTTTGTTCAGTCTCTTCTACCTTTTTATTTAGAGATTCTATTTTCTTATTTAGCTCCTTTTTTCTCCCACTCATGATAGGTTCTATCATAACCCATTTGAATCTCATTGTCCTTATAATCATTGATCTGTTTTTCCAGATCTTCTATGGCTTGCATGTATTCATATCTCCTTTCTTCCATCTTAGCTAGAGTTTTGCACATGCTCTCATTATGATCTCTGTACTTTTTAACCATATTTTTGCATGATTGAGAGCAGAGTTTAGAATTTACCTCAGATGGTAGTTCAGTGGAGGAGACATTTGATGTTTCTGCCATAAGTGCTTGATTTTGAAATTCTTCCTCTGTCTGATCACTCCAGTCAAACACATTGTCTTCTTGAGAGACAAGTGCTGTTGATGAGGACGCTTGGATGGGCTGTGAAGTCCTTGATGGCTGTTGACCTTGAGATCTACATTCTCTGGCAAAGTGACCAAGCTTATGGCAATTATAGCATTCCACTTTTGATTTATCAAAAGATGGTTTGCCTTCTGTCTTGGCTTGAAAGTTGGCCCTACCAGTTCTTTTCAGAAATCTTTTGGCCCTCATGGTCAGCATTGCATGTTGCCACTTTAACTCCATCTCTTCAAGATCATCTGGATGAATTTGTTCCAAGTCTTCAACATTTAGAGCAAATAATCCATCATTGGCAACAAAGGCCTCATAGTGAGTTTTAGCAGAGTTGCCATCACCACCTGAGAAAGAATCACAGTTATTAGATTTTTCAGAAGATAGAAGAGCAGTATTGTGATTATAAGAAAAAGATTTCTTTTTAGCACCAATCTCAGTCTCAAACACTCTTAAACTGTTATACAGATCATCCAATTCTATCTCATCAAGAGTGTCTTTTGTTCTCCATTGTGCAGCATAGACTGTCCATTCTTCTCCAAGAGATCTGAGAAACTTTCTGTTGACTTCATCTTGATCCAGATTGACCTCTGCACTTTCCAGTTCACTTATCAGTTTGTTGAACCTGTCAAAGATTTGAGTGAGGTTTTCATTCTTGCCACCAGAAAAGTTTTCATACTGCTGTTTCAAGAGGTCTTTTTGATTTCTCTTGGTACTGGCATTACCAGCAAACCTCTTCTCTAAGGCATTCCAAAGAGAGTGAGCAGTATAAAACTTTTTGAACTGATGTTGATAAGCATTAGGAATGGCTATTTGTAATAGTGTGAGTGCTTTCACTTCATTCATTCTAGCCTTCCTTTCAAGTTCAGTGTTTGGAGGAGTTTTGACTGGTTTTCCCTCATCATCAAGTTCTGGATCAACTACAGGAAGGAATTCAACAGCTTCCCATATGGCATAATCAATGAATTGAATATGCTGTTGAATCCTGAGTTTCCACATCTCAAACTCAGTGGGCTTGAGCATAGGCACTTTGAGTCCTTGCCCAGATCCACTGCTGCTATTTTCAAATTCCATTGTAAATAGATAAAAAAAAGTTTTTGACTTTGAAAAACAAAGAGTAACCTGGTTTGAAAAACCTGATTTGAATAACCTGGCTTTGATACCACTTGTCAGGATCTAAAATATGAATTACCAAGACTAACTGATTTGAATTTATCAGAGTATAAATCAATAATCTTGCTTTGAATCAAAGTTTAATCAAGAAGTTTGCGGAATAACACTTAATTATTTTAACAAAAACTTTCAGAATCAATAATAAATAAACACACAGGAATTAATCAAGACTGTTTGTATTGCTGAATTCATCAATTACAATCACCTCTAATCTGTTTGATTAGACGAAGAACACAGACTGTTCTTAGGGTTTTACAACCTTAGAGGCTTAAGAAAACTTAATCAACAAAGCCATTACAGACTCAAAATATGCAAAAACTCCTACACAATAGAACGACCTATTCTCTGTATTTATATTGCTTCTTGATATGTTTCCTTGACGAACTATGACTTCTCTGATAGTAGATATGCTGGAATCTTCATGTAGATATCGTTTCCTGAAAATCAGCACTTTCTGTTTCTGAAACTGTTGAGCAGCTTGAATCTCTTGACAGCATGAACTGAGCAGCTTGAGTTGTTTTGCTCTGGCAGCTTGAACTTTTACACTGGCAGCTCGAGTTTCTTCAACTAGCAGCATGAACTTTGTATTTACATGTAAAATCTACTAACAGTCTGAGAAGTCTAAACTAACAGCTTGAATGTACTTAAACTATTTCCCAACACTTAGTATTTGAAAAAGTCGTTAACGGAAAACGGAACGGTTGTCCATGTCAGACCGTTTGTCAGACCACTTGAGCCCTTTTTAATCACTAACACACGTAACCCACATTATCCGCAGTAATTAAGTTAAATAAAAGCGAAAATTAAGTAACTTAATTGTGAAGAAAGGTAGTTAAAAACTGTTGGTCTAAGCTGTTGGTCAAACCTGTGATGAGTAGGATCATTACAAGCTGTTCATTCTTCAAGCTGTTTACTCTTCACACTATGCTTTCAACCTGTGCTCGAATGTAAGATCAGGTTGTGTTCACTAGTTGAACATGTTACAAGACAATGTCTTGTAGATCAGTGTGAAGGAGTGAGCAGGGTGGAGAATGGACCATCAGAGCAGGCTGGACGTATAAACTGTTATTGTTCAGCCTGTTGTATGTTCAAGCTGTTCAAGGATTTCAGAATAATGGCTAAGTACAGAATATGCATAACCTGTTCTGTCTAAGCTGTTCTGAGAAACTTGAGCAGTGTGAGACATACAAAGTCTTAGACCTTTGAGGACACTTAGTCACTTTTGTTTAACATGCCCAACTTGCTGACAAGGTAATTAAACCTGGTTTCATCAAGAGGTTTGGTGAAAATGTCTGCAAGCTGTTCATTAGTGGAAATAAAACTTACCTCCACATTACCTTTCTGAATGTGATCCCTGATGAAGTGATGTCTGACCTCAATATGCTTTGTTCTTGAATGAAATACTGGATTGTTGGAAATGGCTATGGCACTTGTGTTATCACACAGAATAGGAGTTTTCCTATACACAAGCACATAGTCTTCAAGCTGATGCTGCATCCACAGAATCTGCCCGCAGCAGCTTCCAGCAGCAATGTACTCAGCTTCAGCAGTAGAAGTAGACACTGAGTTCTGCTTCTTGCTACACCAACTTATCAACTTACCACCAAGGAGTTGACATCCACCTGTTGTGCTTTTCTTATCTAGCCTGCAGCCTGCAAAATCAGAATCTGAATAACCTGTTTGTTCAAGGCTTGAGTCTTTGGGATACCAAAGACCCAAACCTGATGTGCCCTTCAGGTATTTGAAGATTCTTTTAATAGCAGCTAGATGAGATTCCTTTGGATCAGCTTGGAACCTAGCACACAAACAGGTGGCAAACATAATATCAGGTCTACTAGCAGTTAAATATAGCAAGCTCCCAATCATACCTCTGTAAGCTGTTACTGAAACAGCTTTGCCACTGGCATCAGCATCTAATTTTACATTGGTTGCCATTGGGGTTTTAATAGGAGAACTTTGATCAAATTTAAACTTTTTCAAGAGATCTAAGGTATACTTTATTTGATTTATAAAAATTCTAGTTGAATTGTTTAACCTGTAATCCTAAAAAGAAAGTAAGTTCTCCCATCATACTCATTTCATATTTGGATTTCATGAGTAATGAAAAATTCTTGCATAACTGCTCATTGGTAGAACCGAATATTATATCATCCACATAAATTTGAACAAGCATAATATCAGACTTCACCTTCTTTATGAATAGTGTGGTATCCACTTTACCTCTGGAATACCCATTTCTCATAAGGAACTCAGTAAGAGTGTCATACCAGGCTCTAGGGGCTTGTTTGAGACCATAGAGAGCTTTGTCCAACTTATAGAAAAAAACCTGGATGTTGTTCATTTTCAAAACCTGGAGGCTGCTTGACATAAACTTCTTCTTGCAGCTTCCCATTAAAAAATGCACTCTTCACATCCATTTGAAATACCTTAATGCTCTTATGAGCAGCGTAGGCTAGATACAAACGAATTGCTTCTAGCCTGGCCACATGAGCAAATGTCTCATCATAGTCAATTCCTTCCTCCTGTCTATAACCCTGAGCAACCACTCTTGCATTATTTCTAATGACATGACCTTGCTCATCCATCTTATTCCTGAAAACCCATTTAGTGCCAATTATAGTTTTACCTTTAGGAGCATGGACCAGCTTCCATACCTTGTTTCTCTCGAACTGATTGAGTTCTTCTTGCATGGCAGTGATCCAGTTGGCATCTTTTAGTGCTTCATCCACCTTCTTTGGCTCCATTAGTGAAACAAAACTGGAGAACATACAGAAGTTCCCTAAGCTGTCCCACCTTGTTTGTACCCCTTTGTTGATGTCACCAATTATTTGATCATTGGGGTGACATCTGATCCACTTAGGATCATTCTTCAATGAGGATTCTCCTGAGTTATCAGTAGCTTCAGCAGGTCCTGTTGAACAGCTCTCAAGATTTTCAGACACACTGTTGTCTTGAGCCTGTTCACTTGTTGAGCATGACTGACCACTGTTGAACATATCAGCAGAGGAACCAGGAAAATCAGCATTGATAGGTTCAGGACATGCAGTTGTAATTAAGTCAGTACACTTATTCACACATGGTGTATTGACATAATCATCATCATGCCCATCATGATTAACAGGTTCCACACTGGATGTAGTGGAAGCTTTTGAGTCCTCTTCACTGTTTGAATGCATGAGATCATCAAAGTTTAATTCTCCTGAAACTGATTCAGGAACAGCTTTGGTGGAAGCATTCTTGTACTCTTCAAAGGTGACATTGATAGATTCATCTATCACCTTTCTTTTGTTTTTGTACACTCTGTAGGCTTTGGAGATAGCAGAGTAGCCAACAAACACACCTTCATCAGCTTTTGGTTCAAACTTTGCCAGTTGGTCCCTTTGATTCAGAATGAAGCAGGGACACCCAAACACATGGAAGTAACTGACATTTGGCTTCCTCCCTTTGAGCAGCTCATAGGGAGTGTTGTTGAACCTTTTCACCACTAAGGATCTGTTTTGGGTGAAGCAGGCAGTGTTAACAGCTTCAGCCCAGAATGATGAAGGTAAACCAGATGCACACAGCATGGTTCTAGCAGCTTCAATGAGAGTTCGGTTTCTCCTTTCAACAACTCCATTTTGTTGTGGAGTTCTTACAGCTGAAAAGTTTTGAGTGATTCCTTTCTCTTCACAGAAGTCCTCAAGAGTACTGTTTCTGAATTCAGTACCATGATCACTTCTAAGCTGCTTCACTTGGGCAGAGTTCAACATTTCCATCTTTTTCACAAATCCAATAATTTCTCTAGCAGCCTCTCCTTTGCTCTTCAGGAAGATAACCCATGTGTACCTGGAGAACTCATCAACCATTACTAGAGTGTATCTTCTTCCTCCTAGACTTGGGACATTGACAGGTCCAAAGAAGTCCATGTGGATTAAGAAGAGAGGAGTATCAATAGAAAATTTATATTTGGATAAAAAAGATGATTTCCTCTGCTTGCCTTTCTCATAAACTGTGCAGAGTCTATCCTTAGCAAAAGTCATAGAAGGCAAACCTGTCACTAACTCTTTCTTACAGAGTTTGTTGATGTTCTTGAAGTTCAAATGTGATAGCCTTCTGTGCCATAGACAATTTAGATCTGCATTTGTCCTTGTGAGAAAACAGGTTTCAGTTGTGGGATCAGCAGATTGCATGTCCACAACATATACACCTTTCTTTTGTTGAGCACACAACACAACTTTGCCTTGGGGATCCAATATGTAACCCAGGTGCTCATCAAAGTTAACCTGGTAGCCAGCATCACACAGTTGACTTATGCTAACAAGGTTATGTTTCAGCCCAACCACATAGGCTACTCTTTTGAACACTGCAGCACCAGCTTTAAGAGTTCCATATCCCTCAGTGGATCCCTGTACATTGTCACCAAATGTGACTTTTGGCCCTTTTTCAGGCCTGAGATCACTCAGCAGGTCCTTACAACCTGTCATGTGCCCTGAGCAGCCACTGTCCAAGTACCAAACCTGGGATGGTTGTTTTTCCTGCAGAGTGACAAGAAGAATATTAGTCATTTTTAAGGGAACTCATCACAGAGATGAGTTCTCCTACTTCATCAACATTTGTTGATGGACTTGTGATATCAACACTAATATTCCCTATTTGAATGGTATCAGTTTGGATACCACTCTCATTGACTAAGATGTTTCCAACACTGTTTATGTTAGCTGTGAGGGAACCATCAGAGTCAGCAAGCCTCATGTCCTCAGTTTCAGGACAGTCTTTGGCCAGATGTGTCTTCATTCCACATTTATAGCATTTTCTCCTTTTAGCATTTTTGGAAGAAGACTTTTCAGAAATATATTCTGAATTATTTCTGTTGATTCTATCAGCAGGTTTAGCAAATTTATTACTATTTGATGAATCAACAGCTTGAGTGGAGGGTTCAATAGCAACAGCTTTGCCTGTCTCTTCTTTCCTCTTTTTAGGAGGACAGATGTCAAAGATAGGAAGCTTAATTGGCTTTTGAACTTCCATAGGTTTAGGAAACTTATTCCCAAATCTCTCAGGCTGCGCAATGGCTTTGCCTTTGTCCTTCCTGAGATGTGATTGATGCTGCCTATCCACATAATCATTATTTCTGGTTTTGAAAAACTTATTCTCATTTAAAACCAGTTTACCACTATAATTAGAAAACTTATTTGAAATCACAGCAGGTTTGCCTTCAACATGAGACTTACCCTTGTTAAAAGCAGACTGCTTACCTTTTGAAAACTTATTTTCAAAATGTTCAGCATTAAAAGGATTAGTATGCCTTTTTCCATCAGCTTTAGATCCAAAGCCTGTTTTTTCAACAGGCTTGGTGTCCATAGCTGCAGTTTGGACACGCTTTCCTTTCTTTTGCTTGTGTGAATCAGCAGAGCACTTAGCAAGCTGATTTGATGGAGAACTCATTTCATCAGCAGCTTTTGAGCTAGGTTCACACGAGCTGTCAGTGTTTTGAGGCCTGACAAACCTGTTTGTTGAGATTAGTTTACCATTCACTTTTTGAATAAAAGTGTTTGGAAGCTCTCCAAGAGTGGACAAGTCTTCTTTCAGATTATTAACCTCAACAATGGAAGCTGCTGTGTCAAGATCCCCTCCAAGATAGGCTTGGATTTGTGCAGGGATTTGCTGACTTATGCAGTGGCTGACTTTTTGTGCAGATTGGCACCAAGAGTCAACTATCTTTTGAAGCTTAGCATGTTTTATATCTGTTTCTCTCTTTTCTTCCAGTAAAATAGAGTTGATGTGTTTTAATTCATCAAGCTCAGTTTCCAACTTATGGAAACTGTCCAGTTTACTGGATTTTATTTCAAGATCAGTTTTAAGCTTAGAGATTTCAGATAATAAAACAGTATGCTTCTCAACAGCAGCTTTCAGATCAACAAGCATATATCAAACATTTTAACTTTTTTTTCAGAACTGTAATCCATAAAATTTTGTACCTTATACATCGTTGTAGGGTTCCAGTTCTCCAAGCTGCTAAAAGCTTCAGCTTCAGCCAGATCCTATTTGAAGTAGCTTGTTGATGGGACATCAGTGTTGGCCATCAGACAGTGATTGTCTTCTTCATCAGATGATGAATCAGACTCCTCCCGGTCACAAGTCTCTGCCATGAGTCCCTTTTGCCGGTTGGAAACCACTGAGTTTTCCAACTTCCTCAGCTTAGCCATAGCCATAAGGTACTTAACCCTATAGCCATCATCCCTGTTTTTCTTGTGTGGTTTGGATGATTGACCAACAATTTTTGACACACAGTCAGCAGCTATATGGCCAGGTTTGCCACATTTGAAGCACTCAGCTTTGGTCTTATCAAATGCCTTCTTTTTAACAGCACTTGAGCTTCCCTGCAGCATGTTTCTTCCAAACCTTTTCTTGTTGAACCTTTTGACAAGCATGGCTATCATTTGCTCATCATCCAGTTCAGCAAGATCTGCATTGTCTTCCTCATCAGACACTTCCTCCTTATCATCAGCCTGTTGATCAGGTTGAGAGAACACATCACCCACCTGACTTACAGGTTGTCTCACACTAGCCACAAAGGCTGCACCTCTCTTAGACATTTCAAAGGCATTTCTCTTCTGTTGCCTTGACTGCTCATCATTCAGTAATGATCCATACAGGTTGACAAGATCCATACTTCTGATGGTACCTGAATTTCTTAAGATTGTAGAAAAATAATTCCACTCTTCAGGCAGGATGTCTAAGAATTTGTTCACCAGAGTCAGTGTGAAGACCACCCCTTACGGGGCAGTTCTCACCAGTCTAGGTCCCACATCATGCAATACGATATCAACCATAACTAAGATAGAGTAATTATAATGCGGAAAATTAAATTACAGTACAAGCTATTAAGATTTAAGTTTAATACAGATTAAGTTTTTAAATTAACTTATAAAGGGTACTTTCTAATCTAGTTCATGTCATCAGATAATCAATTCAATCTACCCATACCACCACAGTTTCATCTGCCAATCAGTACCGAAATATTTTGTTGAGTAGGGGTCAATGAAAACTTCGACTTGATTCTTTGTAGACCTAAGAACTAGGTCCAGCAGGTGACTTTCCTTTGCCTTTACCTGTAAAATTATAATGCAACATCTGTAAGCAAAGCTTAGTGAGTTTATAGATTTTCAATATTAACATGCGTGTCAAGCGGAGTCATAAATCTAAGCGTGATATGTCTTGGCTGCCGCTACAGCCCTCATGATTGAGATATAGAATCATAGAATCGGATGATGTTCAAGCCACACTCACGCTTAAATCGTGGGGATCAGCCACATACTGGGCTAGCTACCAGTAAGTCAATATGGCAGAACATCGGAGGTCATTACCAAGTTCATAAGAACTGGCGAAATAGCCGGGTCTAGAACAATAGACCATAAGGGCTAGTCAAGCTGAATCAATCTATCAAATGTCTGATCAATGATGTAAGCATATGTCTATAGCAGTCATGATAGCAATGAATCATAAAGCAAAGTCTGAAGCAATATTAAATGCAATATGAAAAGATAGTCAAATAGCTATCATGATCCACTGGGCAACACCCATCCATGGTGTGCACAGGTCTCAATCCAGCTGATAAATGAATGTCAATAAATCTATCAACAACAATATATCTCAATCGGATCTATGCATGTTCAATCTGAATATCTATAACTCACAGGTCTGGGTCTTGGTCAAACAGATATATGAATCTGCCACCTGAGTTTATCTCAGGATTTTGTCAATCTGTTCTCTGTCAAATCAAATCGGACCCGCTTTATAAATCTTTAAATCTTTGTTCAGAATTTCACTGAACCTGCCCAAAATTTATCATATCAAATCATATTAATATCAGTCTTTTATATTTAAATCTTTATTTTATCTGATTCTGATAGCTTGTTTGTTCATAACTCATTTAATATTCTCAAAAGGTCGGTACATATATATATATATATATATATATATATATATAGAATTTGTGAGTTTTATCATAACCATATTATACTTTTAATTATAATAGGTTGTTTAATAACTTAATCTTAGGCTAGGAACAAAATCATACTTTCATACATATTCGAATCTAGGATGATAGATTCGAACATATACATTCGAGTTTGGGGTATTAGATTCGAAACACCTATCATTCGAATCTAATGGCTTAGATTCGAAGCACATACAAAATAGATTCTAGGGAATAGATTCGAATTAGTGATATAGATTCAAGCCATCCATAGATTCGAACCATACATAGGTTCGAAACCCACACACAACTCGAGTCTAAGGATACAGAATCGAAGCATAGCCATTCGAATCTAATGGCTTAGATTCGAAATTCACTCATTCGAATCTGTTCTTAACATTCTCGAATCTGATCATATTTACAACTCTAAAACATGAATTTCTAAGGCATAAATCACAAATATGATCAATATTAAGCCTATGCTTGATTATATTATACTTATTCTAGTTAAATTCCATAGAAATAGCTTTAAATTTCATAAAACTTAACAGTTTCGAAAATACCGAATATATATAAAAACGTAAAAATATAAAATCTTACCTCAATTCGTATGAATTCACGCAGGAAATGGTATGTTCGTGTAGTATTCTCCGAGATCTTTCTAACGGTATATATATCTTGATAATCGGATGGTCGGTTTGGAAGAAATTTTAGAGAGAAGGTAGAGAGAGAGTAGAGAGAGAAAGTTAGAGAGAGAGTAGAGTAGAGAGAGAATCTGAATTTTGTTATTTTGAAATAATTCTCGTTTATATACTTCATCTAGTTACATTTGCTAGCTAACCCACTTTCATTTTTGTATATTATATCTCTTTTATTTAATTCTCTTTAATAATTTATTAATTCATAAATATTAAATATTTATATAATTTAATTAAATATTTCATTACTTAATTAAATTATAATTCAAATAATGTAACATTATTACATTATCGGCTCAAAATATTACTGAATTTACGACTAGATCAAAAGTTAGGTTGTTACAGAATGGGCTCCACCACGCACAAACTTCGTCCCCGAAGTTAGCTATGTTCGAACAGACTTGGATAAGTAGCTTTCATGACATCTCTGGATTCCCAAGACTGATGCGAACCTTTGTGGTGTTTCCACTGGACGAGCACCATCTGTATCTCTTTATTCCGAAGCTTTTTGGTCTTCGAGTCCAGAATACGTTCTGGCTCATCAACCACTCTAAGCTTCTCATCAATCTGCAGGTTAACATGTGGTATCTGAACTTCCCTTTCGTCAGCTAAACTCTTTCTCAGATGACTGACATGAAATACAGGATGTATTCCAGCTAAGTCAGCCGGTAGTTCAAGACGATAAGATTGATTTCCAATCTTTTCCACAATCTTGAACGGACGAATAAATCTCGGAGCTAGCTTGTTTCTTTTAATGAACCGCACCACATTCTTCATTGGGGATACTTTCAGCATCACCCAATCGTTAACTGCAAAACTGATTGATCTATGCCGATTGTCATAATATGACTTCTGCCTGCTTTGAGCTTCAAGAATATTCCTTCTAACGAGTTGAATCTTCTCATGAGTCAACTGTAGAAGGGCAGGTCCTGCTATTGGCGTTTCGCCTGTTTCACGCCAACAGGTAGGAGTTCTGCATTTTCTTCCGTACAAAGCTTCAAAAGGAGCCATCTTGATTGTTGAATGATAACTGTTATTATATGAAAATTCGACCAACGGCAAGTGGTCATCCCAGTTACCACCCAAATCAAGAATGCAGGCACGAAGCATATCTTCAAGAGTAAGGATAGTACGCTCACTCTGACCATCTGCACTTGGATGATAAGCAGTACTCATAGACATCCGAGTACCCATCCCATCTTGTAGTGCTTGCCAGAATCTGGATGTGAAACGACTATCACGATCTGATACAATAGACTTTGGCACACCGTGACGAGAAATAATTTCTGTGATGTACATCTGTGCCAATCTATCGAGGGAATATGTTTCTTTCATCGGAATGAAATGTGCTGATTTCGTTAAACGATCAACGACTACCCAGATAGAGTCGTGTTGTCTTTTAGTCTTTGGCAGCTTCGTGATGAAATCCATAGTTATATGCTCCCACTTCCATTCAGGAACAGGTAGTGGTTGCATATCCCCAAAGGGTTTCTGATGTTCTGCCTTAACCATCTGACAAACTCTACAGCTTTCAACACACTTACCGATGTCTTTCTTCATTCCTGGCCACCAATAGTCAGCTTTCAGATCAAAGTACATCTTTGAGCTGCCAGGATGAACAGATAATTTGGACTTGTGAGCTTCAGATAGAAGAGTGCTGCTAATTGAACCATACTTAGGAACCCAGATTCGGTTTCCCTTGAGACAGTGAAGTCCCAAATGGTTCAGAGTTAGAAATTGTAGTTGCCCTTTTAGATTTTCAGAATCTATGTTCTCTTCTTTCAGCGCTTCAGTTTGAGCAATTCTGATGTCTTCAATAAGATCAGAAGAGAATATTACAGGAGTTAGAGCATAACAGCACTTTTCTGGATATACTTTTCTACTCAACGCATCCGCGACAACATTTGCTTTGCCGGGATGATATAAGATCTCGCAGTCATAATCCTTGATAAGCTCCAAGGATCGACGCTGTTTCATGTTCAGATCTTTTTGAGTGAAAAGGTATTTGAGACTCTTATGATCGGTGTAGAGCTGACACCGAGTCCCATATAGATAGTGACGCCAGATTTTTAAAGCAAAGGTAACGGCAGCCAACTCAAGATCATGAGTTGGTGCACTTTTCTCGTAGTCTTTTAATTGCCTTGAAGCATAGGCAATTACTTTTCCCCTTTGCATCAGAACACATCCTAAGCTAGTACCAGAGGCATCGCTATAGACGACGAAATCATCATTACCTTCTGGCAAGGCTAGGATCGGCGCTTGAATCAACTTTTGCTTCAGAATATCGAATGCCTCTTGCTGTTTATCGGTCCAAACGAAAGGAGTATTCTTTCGTGTTAGCATTGTAAGCGGCACAGCAATTTTTGAGAAGTCCTTTATGAATCGCCGATAATAACCGGCCAATCCAAGGAAACTTCGGATTTCTGAGGCATTACGAGGCGTTTGCCATTTCTGAACGGCCTCGACTTTCGAAGGATCAACGAAAATTCCTTCGCCAGAAACAACATGGCCAAGGAACTGGATCTATAAGAATCAAGATAGAAATTCAAATTCTGAGGTGAATCATAGAATAGTTAAGGAAACAGCTCAAGACATATATAATAGAGATTATACTTGTCTGAGCCAGAATTCGCACTTAGAAAACTTTGCATAGAGTCTTTCTTTTCTTAATAACTCTAGCAATTGCCGCAGATGAATAGAATGATCAGCCTCCGTTTTGGAGTAAATCAGAATATCGTCTATGAACACGATAACTGATTTATCCAACATTGGTCTGCACACGCGATTCATGAGATCCATGAACGCCGCTGGTGCATTCGTTAAGCCGAACGGCATTACGAGAAATTCGTAATGACCGTATCTTGTTCGGAAGGCTGTTTTCGGGATATCCTCATCTCTGACTTTTAATTGATGATACCCAGAACGAAGATCGATTTTTGAGAAATAGCTGGCTCCTTGTAGCTGATCAAACAGATCATCGATTCTGGGCAGAGGATACTTATTCTTTATTGTAACCTTGTTCAACTCGCGGTAGTCGATGCACATACGGAAAGTTCCGTCTTTCTTTTTAACAAATAGTACAGGTGCACCCCACGGAGAAGAACTTGGTCGGATAAACCCCTTCTCTAACAGCTCTTGCAGTTGTTTTGACATTTCCTGCATTTCTGCAGGTGCAAGTCTGTATGGAGCTTTTGCAATAGGAGCCGCACCAGGAACCAAGTCAATACTGAACTCGACTTGTCGTTCCGGTGGCACTCCGGAAATATCGTCAGGAAATACGTCTGGGAACTCACAGACGATAGGAATATCGGATAAAGGTTTCTTTTCAGAACTGGACTCAGATAGAGTATAACAAAGGTAAGATTCGTGACCTTTAGACAAGTATTTGTGAGCCTTTTCTACAGATATAAAGCAATGCGCACCTTTCCGCTTCTCGCCCTTGATCTCAAGTACTCGGCCGTCTGAAGATTTGATTCTGATGACTCGCCGGTTGCAGATAATTGTAGCCTCGTTGTTCATTAGCCAATCCATGCCGATGATGACATCGAACTCTTTCAACGGAATCGGGATGAGGTCGAGATTGAATACAATATTATCGACTAGTAGTGTGCAGTTTCGATAAACAGAATCAGCCATAACATAGCTGTTACTGGCTGTCTCAATGTCAAGTATAACAGGAAGCTTCGATGGGAACTTAGATAATCTTGATGCAAAAGAAGTCGATATGAAAGAACGACTTGCGCCAGAATCAAATAATACGCGAGCAGGTATCGTATTTAACAGAAACGTACCGGTGACTACGTCAGGTGTTTCTCTCGCCTCTTCAGCCGTTATTTGGAACGCACGTGTCCTTGCAGTTGGTGTTGCAGCAGAACTTTTAACTGTCGACCCTCCAGCTGATGACTGTGGCTGATAACGTGGTCCGCTACGACACTGATACATGAAGTGCCCTCTCTTTCCACATTTCGCACATCCACGTCCCTGCTGTGGACATTCTTCACTACTATGACCGATCATGTTACACGCGAAGCAAGTAACGTCATCCGGATTACATAGTCCCATGTGAGACTTTCTGCATCTCTTGCAGAATCGTGGCTCGTTTGTCAGTGAGTAGGCTTGCGCTTTCGGTTGTGAACTATGCTGATAGGATTGCTGAGACTGAGATTTATTTGGCTTAAAGAATCTGCCAAATCGCTGTTTCTTTGGAGGAGACGGATTCATCGGGTTAGTAGACGGAGCGTATAGCTGATCGCCGTACTCTAAGTAACCTCGCTTGATTTGTCTAGCCGCTTCTACCATTTCCAAGTAACTCTTGTATTTGATTGCGCTCATGGGATGTCTGTATCTAGGATTGAGTCCTACACGAAATCTATTCATCTTTCTTTCCTCGGTAGCTACTTGGTAGGAAGAGTAGCCGCATAGTCTTGAGAATTCGTGCTCGTATTCGTCAACTGTCTTCGTTCCCTGAGTCAACTGCATCAACTGTACCTCCATCTTATCTCGTTGGTCAATCGGGCAGTATTTCGCATTGAACATTTCAAGAAACTGCTCCCATTCTAAAGTCTGAATCACCTCCTCACCATAGATACTTCGCTGGGTTTTCCACCAGGCACGTGCAGCTCCCACAAATAGTGCAGACGCATAGCTTACTTTCTTAGAATCTAAACAGTCAGAGATTCTAAAAATTTCTTCCGTATGACTGATCCAATCCATCGCCTGAATTGGATCCACTGTACCCTCAAAATTCAGGGCACCGCTTGCTTTAAAATCTTTAAATTTGCAGCCTTTTGGCTGAGCTATTTGGGTTTCTGGATTTGAATTATCAGAATCAGATTCTTCATTCTGGACTTGCTTATCTTTTCGCTTATTTTTCTTATCATTACGTCTTTTAGCTTCGGCCTCATCTCTGGCCTGAAACTGTTCTTGCATAATCTTATTCTGTTGTTCTGAATGTTGTGCTAGTAATTGTTGCATCATCTCAAACATTTGTTGTGGGGTCATGTTGCTTGGTATGTCACCTGATCCTGATCCTGACATCTTCTACTGAAAATTAAAATCATTCAACTATCAGTTTATAGACTTAGATCTATGTACCCTTTTCCCATCCTATCAGTCTGTACATCCTATCTCAGTTCAAACCACCTAAATGATTGATACATATGTATTGCTTCAGTTTGAGACCAAGTATACTTACGTAATACTTGATTCA
The DNA here is from genome assembly GCA_020465985.1 of Centrapalus pauciflorus. Taxonomy (NCBI): domain Eukaryota; kingdom Viridiplantae; phylum Streptophyta; class Magnoliopsida; order Asterales; family Asteraceae; genus Centrapalus; species Centrapalus pauciflorus. Next base: position 32,227 of record JAANYP010006651.1, read on the forward strand.
CTCAAACTAGTGCTCTGATACCATCCTGTGAAGACCACCCCTTACGGGGCAGTTCTCACCAGTCTAGGTCCCACATCATGCAATACGATATCAACCATAACTAAGATAGAGTAATTATAATGCGGAAAATTAAATTACAGTACAAGCTATTAAGATTTAAGTTTAATACAGATTAAGTTTTTAAATTAACTTATAAAGGGTACTTTCTAATCTAGTTCATGTCATCAGATAATCAATTCAATCTACCCATACCACCACAAAGGTTTGCATCAGTCTTGGGAATCCAGAGATGTCATGAAAGCTACTTATCCAAGTCTGTTCGAACATAGCTAACTTCGGGGACGAAGTTTGTGCGTGGTGGAGCCCATTCTGTAACAACCTAACTTTTGATCTAGTCGTAAATTCAGTAATATTTTGAGCCGATAATGTAATAATGTTACATTATTTGAATTATAATTTAATTAAGTAATGAAATATTTAATTAAATTATATAAATATTTAATATTTATGAATTAATAAATTATTAAAGAGAATTAAATAAAAGAGATATAATATACAAAAATGAAAGTGGGTTAGCTAGAAAATGTAACTAGATGAAGTATATAAACGAGAATTATTTCAAAATAACAAAATTCAGATTCTCTCTCTACTCTACTCTCTCTCTAACTTTCTCTCTCTACTCTCTCTCTACCTTCTCTCTAAAATTTCTTCCAAATCGACCATCCGATTATCAAGATATATATACCGTTAGAAAGATCTCGGAGAATACTACACGAACATACCATTTCCTGCGTGAATTCATACGAATTGAGGTAAGATTTTATATTTTTACGTTTTTATATATATTCGGTATTTTCGAAACTGTTAAGTTTTATGAAATTTAAAGCTATTTCTATGGAATTTAACTAGAATAAGTATAATATAATCAAGCATAGGCTTAATATTGATCATATTTGTGATTTATGCCTTAGAAATTCATGTTTTAGAGTTGTAAATATGATCAGATTCGAGAATGTTAAGAACAGATTCGAATGAGTGAATTTCGAATCTAAGCCATTAGATTCGAATGGCTATGCTTCGATTCTGTATCCTTAGACTCGAGTTGTGTGTGGGTTTCGAACCTATGTATGGTTCGAATCTATGGATGGCTTGAATCTATATCACTAATTCGAATCTATTCCCTAGAATCTATTTTGTATGTGCTTCGAATCTAAGCCATTAGATTCGAATGATAGGTGTTTCGAATCTAATACCCCAAACTCGAATGTATATGTTCGAATCTATCATCCTAGATTCGAATATGTATGAAAGTATGATTTTTGTTCCTAGCCTAAGATTAAGTTATTAAACAACCTATTATAATTAAAAGTATAATATGGTTATGATAAAACTCACAAATTCTATATATATATATATATATATATATATATATATATATATATATATATATATATATATATATATATATATATATATATATATATATATATATATATATATATATATATATATATATATATATATGTACCGACCTTTTGAGAATATTAAATGAGTTATGAACAAACAAGCTATCAGAATCAGATAAAATAAAGATTTAAATATAAAAGACTGATATTAATATGATTTGATATGATAAATTTTGGGCAGGTTCAGTGAAATTCTGAACAGAGATTTAAAGATTTATAAAGCGGGTCCGATTTGATTTGACAGAGAACAGATTGACAAAATCCTGAGATAAACTCAGGTGGCAGATTCATATATCTGTTTGACCAAGACCCAGACCTGTGAGTTATAGATATTCAGATTGAACATGCATAGATCCGATTGAGATATATTGTTGTTGATAGATTTATTGACATTCATTTATCAGCTGGATTGAGACCTGTGCACACCAAGGTTGGGTGTTGCCCAG